>JAQFYM010003955.1:0-16914 GCA_034694785.1 Agrenia bidenticulata | reverse complement strand
ACATCAAACTACTAAAATTTCTTTTAATACAATCTATTAATCATATATGCGTTGTCCGATCAACTTTTTCTTAATTATTTCTATCGTGGCGTTTCTGCACATTGCTACCTACTTTTTGTAAAAATATGAAAATCTTATAATTTATATTTATAGTGTTTAATATATCGACAGATTATTGATCAGCGTTAAAATCTTAGCAAAAAATATGTTATCATTTTATATATGTACAAAATATTATTACATTAAAATATAATATGTAAGGTTGCAATTCGATTCTGATAAATGTTTGTATATATGTATATTGCAACATTCTTTGCACTCTTGTCATATACCTGCAATGCGTGCAGTTGTATTTAGTATTAAAAGCTGTATTTTTTAATAATATAATATATACCGTGTGAAAAAATATATGATTTGTACTAAACCTAAACAAAATCAAAAATTAAATTCAAATAAAAGCGTGTACCCGGCACCCGGATTTGCAGGTCTCATGTCTTTATCCGTAACCAACGTATGTGCTTAGACGTTACGGGTTGCTCTGTTAACTATCAGCATGGCGTAGAACGGTATTTTAGTGGGAACCGTCAACCTAAATAAAAAATAAAAGTGCGAACCATACACAACATAAAAATTAATTTATTATAAACCTACAATAATGTTTTTTTGTTATATTTTTCTGCGGCGCTTTGTCATTTAGTAACCCATACAAATTCTGCAGCTCTGTCGCAATGTAGTTTTTTTCGAATTAGAACAGTTAAAAGACTTTAAAGCAAAAATTCAGTTTCTTTTTTTTCTTAGATTAAAATGATGTTGCAAATTTTTTCAAACTCGAAAATTTGATACTACATATCAATTTAAACAATAAAAGCTTAATAAACAACTTTAAAATTTTTAAGTTAGTTTAATCTGTGCATTCTACATAGTTAAGCAGTTGTTTTTGGCACATCAATAGTTTTTCTGGCTGAAAATAGTTTTCCCTTACACTTTTTGCTTATTTGATTACAAATCTAAAAACCGTCTTTAACTCTAGCCGGATATAGATTTATTATAAAGTAGAGGTGATTTTTTGTACCGATATGCCACAAACTGCTTTTCCGGAAAAATTTGCATAAATAATGACTTCTTGTTTTTGAGTTAGTATCTAGTAAATTTTGATTTAATGCAGATCAGCTGTTTTGAAAAAGGTACATGTCTCTTTCTGAAAATATTAAACTAAGTATTTTTGCAATTTGTCGTTATTAAATGGTTCTGAATAATTCGGTAAAATTTATAGCACTAAAAGAGGAGAAAAGTAAATCAACCGCGTACAATATTTTAAACAAATTTAATGTATTTTACATGTGAAAAATGCAATGGTAACAATTAAATTAAGATTGTCGCACGAATATTAAAAAAAAAAATACATCCGTCAAATGAGTTGCTTGGATTCAAGCAGTAATCGATGTTGTAGTGTTTAATTTATATCATATCTTGTTTGCGTTGTAAACATTATTGCTGTTAATTCTTCTTTTTATGTAATTACAAATAACAGTAAAATTGTCTGAAATTTTTCATTTACACGAAAATAAAATTGTGTAATGTAACAAACGTATAAAATATCGCTGCAATAGTTTTAATAGTAAAATCCCATGGAAATAGAAAAACAAGTTGTTTATTGAGTTTTTTTCATATAAGGTTTTGTTGTATGCTTTCGAGTATATTACCTGGATGACTGGTATATAAATTCATATGTTAAGTATCTGTTGGATATGAAGGGCTTTGCTTTTTTTTTCTTGGAAAAGGCTATAAAACAAATGATACTTTTTTATTTAAAAATCTTTTTTTATATACCTTGTTGTATAGCTTATATAACACTATCTACAGTACATAATAAACAAGTAAATTAGTCTGTGATTGTTTATCTTATTCTAGACGTTTCTGGATCATTTTGATGGCACAAAAGCTTACACTGACGTGATCTTACCGTGGATTATAATAAAATAGCATATTGGTTAGGTTTTGGATATGATGACTATTATTTTTTGTTGGCATACAAGCCAGATTTAAGGCGCACGAGAATAGGTTTGAGAGAGCGCTGCTCTGATTGGTTTTCATTTTATTGGTTCATATAATGATTGGCCCAAAAGAGAAAGTGAGAATAAAAGGTTGATTGGTTCTAGATAACTAATAGTAAAAGAGCTTCAGCTAGAGCAGAAACGCTTCGATAACAAAATAGCTCATTTTGATTGTTTTTTGTACAAATAAATTTACTTTAGGCGATAAGCCAGCTCTATCCAACACTTTGTTCCAAAAAATATGTGATTTTTTCACTTAAACACAAATAAAATATGTACAGGAAAAACGACTATCTGCAAAAATAATAGTATAAAAGGTAAAGAAAGTGTCCATGTAAGTGTATTGCCAAAAAAAATGGTTAAAATTGCTTTGGAAGAAAGATAATACAAATACGGAGCGTATTTAGTTGTTTTATTGTGTATAAAATACTATTATCTATAGATTAACCAAAAATTGCTTTATGTATATAATCTTGTCTTTCCCACATATTTTTTGTTTCGAGTTGATTGTAATTTTATATGTCAGGTAAAAAAAATGATATAAAAATTTTCATTCACAATGAAAAAAAACCATTGTATATAAACAAACATTTAACACGATAATGCATTTACAAGACTTTAAAAAAGTATACAAAAGCATAAAATCTGTAACCTTTTTGAGAAACAAAATCAATGTAGAATAAATTGATTCAGTATAATTGCTGTTTTTTTTTGTTAGTGAGTTTTTTAACGGCTTTACAAAAAAATGGCTTTAGTAGTCTTTATTTCAATTCTTGTAAATATAAAAACCTATTTTTTTTTTCTTCCTGATAGCATTTTCAAGCCTATTGTAATATGAAAATTAATGTTATTTTTTCTTTATATTGATTTTTTATCGAAAAAATTTACAGTTAAACTATTCACAAAATTAATTTAAATCACATGGTTGTTGTATTTTTTTATAAATCTTATTTTTTTACTAAATAACTAAATTTGAACCGTGAACCCTCTACCTAAAGATAAAAAACCCCTTTTAAGTCGCTAGGATAAATATTTTTCGTTTTGTCAAGAGATAATCATTTCTTTCATGTAAGGGATATATAATCTTTGGGTCTGAAAGACTTTGGATGTAGAAGAAAATAAGCAGAAAAAGTTAAAATAATAGTAAATTATTTTATGTTCCGAAAGAAAACTTGCACATAAAATTGACAAAAATGTATTGTTATTGTAATTTACATATATAAATTAAAAAATTGTGTTCATCTAGAAAATAATTTTCTTTTACTTTGACTACACTTTAATCATCGATTTAAACTGCTTTATAATTTTTAAAAAATTTATTTGAACATACTAATTTTTGTGTCTAGAAAATTTTAAAAAAAAACAAAACTGGGTTTTATTTTTTAGTTTTCAAAAAATTGAATTCCGATGATAAAACTTTTGCAGACCTTGAACGCTGTTTACCCTTTGTAGTATTCAGTGCGTTTTTGATTTACACAAAAAAGCGTTTATATGCGCTTATATATAAAGTTGAAACTATTTTGCGTAGTTAAATTATTTTTCTTGTCGTTTTGTATGCCCTAACTACGTTTTTTAGAAATTTTACATCAAAATGATCTGAAAATTAGAAGTGTCGTTTTCGGTGATCGAATATGTTTATCAGCATGTTTGCAAGTTTATGTGCTCAAGGGAACTTGAGCGACTTTTTTAGACACACATAAATACCCAAAATCGCTTTCAACACTTATAAAGAAAATAAGGAATTTACCCGGATCTTGCACAAGAATATTTATAGTGGCGATCAAAACTGTATTTTTAGTACTTCCAGTTGCAACCCTTTTTTTATGCATTTTTATTTCAACGTCAGTTTTTATATACATTCTGTAATTTTTTCTTATTTAACAACCAAAAAAAAACATGTAAGGATAAAGAAGACGATTTGCTTACGACTGCCGACTACTTCAAGCTGTACCAAAATCACGCAAAAATATTTTTTGCTTTTTAGCAGAAATAAAATAATCGATATCGTCTGTGCTCCTTTTTCATTCAAGTGTTACTACACGAGACCACTTTTATGGAATAGTGTGTCTTCCTGCAGAAAATTTGCGTATTACAACACCTATGACTTCAAAAACAATTTTTCTTCTTTTTTTTTTGGGGCACGGTTGTAAAAAAAAACCTTTTGTCACGTTCATGTGCGTTTATTCACAAAAAATGAAAGGGACACGATAGTTGATATACAGAACTAAAGCAGAATCTACAAAAACATATTATATTGATTAAAACCTATCTATAAAAATTTTATGATTTTTTTTAGATACATGTTTTGCTCATAATGTTTAATTCGTTTCTATCATTCTACACTTGACTGGTTCGAAAAATAAATAGCCACATTCAAAATTTTCCTTTTATAAAGTGTAAAATTGTATTTTAAAAAAAGGTACAGATAATTATTTTAGTAGATACCAAATCATTTTTTAGATATTTATAATCACAGTATTTCGTGATTTTTTTTAATCTTTATAGTTTTTGGTATTTCTTTTTTTACGGTAAAATATTGCGTCGTTTTACACACAAAAGTGTTTTTTTTACAGCCATTTAAACAAACTTGCACTGAATTCCACTTATTGTTGTGTAAATTGTCTCTTTTTGCAAAAAAAATACACAGTATAAATATTTTGATTCGCTGCATTACACTATTTTTGTAAACTTCGGAGTTTTTTTATATGTTTTCTCTTAAAAAAATATTTTAGTGTAAAATTAGTAATTTAGGATGAAAAAAAAATATTTATCTAATATCAAAAGATAATGGTTAAAAATCCAGTATTTATGGCCGTCACAATATAAATTCATTTTGTTCTTTTGTTTATAAATTGCACACAGTCGATGTATAATCAGTTTTCGTTTTTTATCTCTTATAGTTAAAAATTCTAAAAATCGATTTAATTGTATTTTTAGTAAGAACTAACACTTACTACGTATTGTTGTGCTATCTTAGCAGTATTTTACTTTTTTTTTTTATTTTTTGTATTTTTGCGGTTTTTTTGATAGACGTATTTTTGGTTGATCAACGTCTATATTTTCGCAAAAAAACAAGCATGTATATTAGGGAATCCGATCCCGGGATTTGGGACTAAACTTTTGGTACTAAAATATCAAATTTTAGTCTTAAATCCCGGGATTTGGGACTAAACTTTTGGTACTAAAATATCAAATTTTAGTCTTAAATCCCGGGATTAAAATTTTTAATAATTCGTTAGTAAAAATTTAGATTTTATTTGCGGTATTTTTTTTTACAAAAAAAAAAAATGCCGTAATACTAAAAAAGTACTTTGAGCATTAATGTGTTTAAAATGCATATAAAAAACCTTTGTAAATGTTTTTAGGGTGGTTAATTTTACTTATAGCTAAAATATTAAGGGATGCCAGATAGTTTATGCCTACAACATGTCTGCAAGACACTATTCACTAGTATTTACCATAAAAAGCTTTTTTTGTTTGCGTCTTAAATCAACTAAGCTAATTTAAAATTGTTGTGATATTTTTCGAGGTTGAATCTGTCTTTTAAAACCGCATTTTTATCAACTAAACCACTATAAAAAAATATATATTTTATATGGTTTTTTAATACCGTTTCAGTCCCGATATAGTACCGGATCCCGGGATAAAATTTTTTAAAATCTCAAATCCAGGGATTAAAATTTTTGCAAGAATTTGGACACCCTAATGTATATTTCTAAAAAATCTAAAACTGTTTTTGAAGTAAATTCTAAGTAAATGCATATAGATTTTCCGTACTTTTAAACTTCTAACTGTTTTTTCTTAAAAGACACGCATGTCTATTGTCGTTAAAACGTTTACGTAAATATGGCCAAAATACACAAATTTTAGTAACCAAAAACATTTTTGGGCATAAGAAAAAGATGCCAGCTAGGAAGGACAGGCCCTTAATATAACAATCTATATAATTTTACTTTCATTAATATATTTTTTTTATCAATTCAAAAAAATTTTTAGAGGTTAAAAAAAATTAAAACATTTTTACATTTAAAAACATTTCTAAAATTTTATTTTACTATTAAACTGTAATTAATGTAGGATTATTGAGATAAAATGTTTTTTTTTGATATAATCATAGTATCTTTTGGGTTTATAAAGGCCCTGTTCCAATTTCTATACCTGGGGTTATTTTGTTATTAAATTAGGCTACGAGCCCCCTCGGGGGGAACTACCCTCAGAGGATTTATCTCAAAAAACACTTTTACTTTAATTTTACACCCCGGTTCATATAAACCAAGGTTTATTCATTCGGCATAGATCGACCAGTCACGTTGGTGTTGATAAAAATCATTCCGGTGACTAAAAACTTTTTTACCCGGGTTTTTAACCCAGGGGAAAAAATCGGAACAAGGCCTAGGTATAAAAATAAATAACCAGTTTTATGTAATGTGTACAATGAGGTGTTTCGTCACTATCAATTATTTTTTTCTTTTTGTAACTAAAAATACCATATATAATATTCCAGCGGCGTTTTTTTGACAAGTTTGACAATAAAAGTCATAAACCATATATTTTGCAGTGCATTTGTGTCAAAATAAAAAAATTTTGTCACGTAAAATGAAGTTAATAAACAAGTCGAATTGCATCAGAATGTATATTTCTGCACAAAACAATATAAATTTGTGTCGTTAGATGCGATTTTTAAACTTAAAACGTTCGTTATAAAATCTTTAAAAAAATTTTGTTCAAAAACGTTTCACCAAAAAATTAAATTCGTCATACAAACATATTTTTTGTATGATTGTTGCATTTTTTCATTGCTTATCATTTTTGCTAAAAATTTTCAGATTTCAAATGGGGCTAAAATTTCAGGTAAAGAGATTGTAGGAAAACCGTAAAAGAAACATATTTCGGGTTTTATGTTTTTTATGATTATTTTTATTACAATTATTTTCATTGAATTACCGGAAAAACTACAATAATACTAAATTTTACAGATACGAGAATTTTACATAATACAACCAAAAAATAGAACCAATGAAAATTTTTTGTATGAATATAAGTGCAATAAACATGAACAAATAATACAAAAGCTGCTTTGTTTCTATTATTAAAATGTAAAGTTAAAGAATTTTGGGCCAGATTTTTGTAAAAAACATGCATTGTATAGAATCAGAGTTTAGAAAATCATAAAAATTTTCCATTACATGAAAATGTACAAAATATGAATCTCTCAAGATATCTTTAGCCTTTATACTGTCAACTCTGTGTATTCATTGTTTGTAAGGTGTAAACAGTTAATAATATAATATATGACATAACTTTTTTTTTGGAATTTATATATAGAGTATTGCATCTTTAATTATTTTTAGTTTTTTATACAAGTTTAAAAGAACATTTATTGCAATAAAATATAAGCTCATAAAACTCAAAACATGTAAATTATCGGATTTATGCATATACGTCCATTTATTGGTTAGAATTCAACGTTACCATTATTTTACATTTTCTTATAAAGTATCATTTTTTTGCACTAAATATTAATTTTTTCAAACTAAAGTTATTTGTTTCGTGATAGGTTTTAATAAATACCACTTGATTTTATTTAAAAATAATTAAAATAATTTTTATTTTGTTCACTGCAAAACAATAAGTATGACAAAATGGTAAACACTCATATTTAAAGAGGGGTCATTATTTGATAAGGAGACCCAATTAGGTGTCAGATATGTCAGGGCGGTCAATTTTAACGTCAAATGTTGTCCAGCCGGTTGATATTCACAAGGAGACATTTCGACGTGACAAAGGCATTTAGCTATTTTTTTATAAGTTTTTTTTTTTATTTATATGATTTTTTCCTTGCTAAGAAGGCTTTTATGTATTGCTTAATGGGAACGTTGCTTTTTTATTAATCATTGTCACGTAACAAAACAAAAATCAAATCAAATCAAATCAATTGGATTAGATTAGTATTAAAAAATCTTACAAGTTATACAATCATAATTCATTATAAAAAATATTTGATGATGTATTTATAGTGGAATGTAAAGCTTGTAGTTAAATTTATATTCGGTAAAGGCAAATCTAGTAAAAAATCCGTTTTTGGGTTGTACTATAAGTCGTAAGACGTCAATATTTCTAGTTGCATTTTATATAGAAAACGTATTCTATACAAGTTTCTAAGGTTAAAAATGCCTTGTTAAACTTAAAAAAGCAATATTTGCAGTTAAGCACATAATTTGAAAGTTGATATGTAAAAGACGTAAAGGTAACAGTATATAACAGAGATTTTATTTACACAGTTACTTGTTTTATATGGTTAGGAAACTGATATTCCATTATGTTCGCTTTTAATGGCTCGTATGATAAATCTTTATCTATTCTTTTTGTTTTTGCTTTAAATATAATTTGTTTTTTTGTATTTATTAAATTTTGATATTTTTTTCATTTGCCTTTTTTAAAAATTAAACTTATCCATTGTTTTTTCTTACTCGATTATATTCCAAAAAAGACTTTATAAAGAGCTGTCCTTCCCTGAATATTATATAATTAGAAATCTTGTTACTAACGAATACTAAGCAACCTAAACGTGATTATCTTTTTAAAAAAAAAATCAAGAAAAATAAACAATTATTTTAAGTTTTGATAGTAAATTCCGGGATACCTTTCAAACAAAAAGCCCATCATCTTAACAAAATATTATATTGTTTGCAAAAGTTCTAACCATACTATCCGCTATAGATGAAGGTATGTTTTTATGCCCAACAGGGGTTTAGAGACATGTATTCTGCTTGTATTGATATATGAATAAGGGAAAATAAGAACATTACGTTTTTTCTTTGTATCAATAAAAATTTAATCCTATATATTTTAGATTTCATCATTTAAAATGTATAAAACCATTGATCAATTAATTTTACCGTCTTTTCCCCTTTTATTGAGATGTAAAAATATTATAACGCAAAATTATTTAACCCCTATGAAATCGATAATTTCAATCTTTGCCATAATTTCATATTTGTATTGTGCATCAAATAACAAGGAATCAGCAGTTTTTAAGGGAAGGAAACCAAATAAAATCATAGATGATGAGGCTTTACCTATCCCGAATAAAAAAACGAAAACGGAAGTGCCAGTGCCAACATTTTCCCAATCACAATTAGAAAATAGTTCAGTGTCTGAAATTACACCACAATTTCACGTGAAAGAAGATGCATATGTCTGTACCCCTGTTGACTTTCACTTTTTACTTTCCGAATCAGAGATCGATATTGAACAATTTATCGAGATACTTGACTGGACTTTAGTAAGAATAAAAGGTACTGGGGAACAATCAGAAAATATTAAAAGCCTACCAGAAGAATCTTTTTTTATTGTGGATGACATTTTATACATGCTTTATTCAAATAATGATGTACCCGTTGAGTTTATACAGGAAGATTATAAACGCATTATGAATCGTCTGTTGGATTTCTATCTGCAAAATGAAGAAAATACTACGCTTCCAGGACCATATCAAAACAAGTTACGCCCTGAATTGGTGATATTTAATATTCTATTTCCAAACTTTCCCTTAGCAATTATTCCGGCTATAAAAGAATTTAATATTGGTGATTTTATTAAAAATAAGAACTTAGGCAGTGATGAAAACCGGGGTATTAATAGATTAAAAATGGATATGAATGAAATGCTTATAATGCAGAAGAAATTCTACTGCGATTATGAATCTATAATTGTAGCCTTGCTTATTGAATTTAATGAAATGAAAAAGAAAAAACATAAATTTAATTTGTTTAAAATTATGCTATTTTTAAAAAAACCTACATACATACGAAATTGGATAAACCTGTCTAAATTTATTTATAGAATGATATCAATATTTTACCCGAAATGTTATTCAGATATTTATAAATAGCCAATAGTAGAATTTTAGAAGATATTAATATAAACGGAAATATATATTATGGTTCTGATTATAGTGAAGATGTAGACGGATATATTTATGAGGATTTTTATGATCTATTCGCCCCATGCATTATTAGTACCACTAATAATCCCGATAGTGGCAACACTAATCGAAAGAGGGTATACATTACAGGAAATTATTTAGCTAATTATACATTCTACTTTACTCGGTATAATATTCTTAAAAATACTGTGAAAAATATCAAGGATCATGTTAAACAGTTCCCAACGGATAAAAATCTTTTTATTGATAAATTTA
Source organism: Agrenia bidenticulata (assembly GCA_034694785.1). Taxonomy (NCBI): domain Eukaryota; kingdom Metazoa; phylum Arthropoda; class Collembola; order Entomobryomorpha; family Isotomidae; genus Agrenia; species Agrenia bidenticulata. The sequence goes on along the minus strand of JAQFYM010003955.1, from coordinate 6,657 downwards.
GCTTTTATCGCAGCATATTTGTAGGAAAAGAATATAATTTATATGTACCAGAAATGCTAAATATAATTTTAAGAATTTATCTGATATATGGCATAGGAAAAGAGCTTTTACTACCGAATGACTTTGAAGGACTTAACATACAATACAATAAATCGAATCAATGTTTTGTTAGGGAAACAGCTACAATTACGAATATAGAACGATTTTCACTACATAATCTTTTTATTCATAACTTATTTATTATGCAGCTTTCCATGATTTATTCTAAAATACAGAGAAATGAATTGAGGACCAAATAGTTAGTGCAGGTTGTTAGTTGACCGTAACACAAATTTACTGTCTGATTAGGGTATTACTGCATTTGGACCCTCCCTAATGGATTAAAGATCCCTATCAATCCTGAATATAAAGGTGTTCTTTTATGAGCGGAACTAAACAAATAAATAATGGATATTTTATTACGCATCTATTTTGGTTTGTCTTATTTTTTCTTCCCCCCCCTGAAAATTCGACCTCTTTATATTAAGGCATGGGAGGGAAACTTCAAACTAGAGGCCTGCAATAGACCGGACCGAGAATTTCATGTAAAATATGAAAAAACCGGATCGGACCGGAACAAGGACCGGGCCTTAAAAAGATGCGAAAAAAGACATACTAAACAATCTGAAACACAACTAAAAAATCCGTGTCGACCCTTCCGGATATATTTACCAGTGCAGATCTCTAATCCAAATTTATTTCATGGGGGCTCCAAATGCATTTTACCCGGATTAGGGTGTTTAACCCTTTCGGCTTCTGTCACAAATATGAGATTTATTTTTAACCCCATCCGAACAAGGAAGCTAAAATAAAAACATTGAATTTAGTCCACATAAAACTTCCGATAAATATAGACATGTCTTATTTATTGTATATCGGTGTCTTGAGCGTCTATAGCTATAGTTATTGCCGGTCTTATTTATTATTTCTTATATTAAATTGACATTTGTGTTTTTGGTCAAATCACATATATGTGATTTTGCTGCTTTACGGCATAAAAATAAATCACATATATGTGATTTTGCTGCCGAAAGGGTTAAATAAAAGAATAAAAAAATATAGCTAGAAAAAGGCTTGAAATTATATTGTATTTTAAAGGCGTTTCCAGAAAAGTTTTTATAATCAAAATTGTGACACATTTGGTGTTCGGGTAAATGATATAATTAAAAATATTTTTTCTAAAAATAATTTTGACAAAACATTCTGTCAAAATCGCAAAGAAAAAAATTCATACTTTTTCAATGAAAAAAATTACAACATCAAATATAATTCTGAAATAAGATATGTCCGGAATAATAAATAGGGTTTGTAATTTAATTTTGCCAAAAATGATTTTTAAGGTAAATATAATCAATTTGATGATTATATCAAAGAAAATCTGAACACGGTTGAAAACGGTAAATTTATTTAAAAAAGATAATTATTGGAATAAACCGAAAAACATACATAAAAACATTGAGAAATGTAAACATTTTACATTTTATGTTAAAATAATAATTTAAGACTCTATTTAATTTTTTAAAAAATCTAGTTAACATGATAAAAATATTTAAATAAGACACATATGCAAAAATCTAAAAATGGGATATAAGCAAATCAGACAGTAAAGTGTACCAAAAATACAGATTATAAACTTATATAGATAAAATACTCTACTTAACACCAAAACCGAATGAAAACCACACTAATAGGAAATTTTTGTTTCTAAAGTAAACTAAAAATAAAAAGATGTATACAAAGTAGCCCGAGATGTATCAGTGATAAACATATTTTATCCAGTGATAATCTACCTATAATTAAATAAATATCACAAAAAAAATGTTTAAAACAAAAGTATTTACAATTACTAGGGCCGTGTTTTTTTTTATTACAAAAACGTCCTTGAACTCAAAAAAGTATTTATAAAAACCGGTTTTTTCCTTTTTTTCAGAAACTGTTTTCACAGATTTTTACAAGAAACCATGCGTTTCTTTTTTTTTCTTAAAAAAGCTACGCAAACATTTTTAAAAACTTTGTTTGTCAGAAAAACGTTTTTACTATGCAAACTGTTTATAATGTCGTGTCTACTATCAAAAACAGTTCATTTTTTAGTAAAAACGTTTTTAAATGCTATAATCTTTTTTCTATTCTTACATGTTTTTATTCATAGTAAAACGAAAAACAGTTAGGATTGGGCTTTTTATTTCCATATATCTCTATTAATGCTGTTCACTTTTTTCATTTGTTATTTTTTCTATAATATAATTCGCAATTTTTTACTTTTTTATGCAAGTTTTAGTTTAAACTTGTTTTACATGTAATATATGTGTTGATCTTGTATGTTGGGTCTTGCTTAGGCAAAAACAGCAAATTATAGAAAAGTTATCTTTTTTTAAAAATACATTACTTATAAGGATATTAATCTACCCAATTGTTAAAATATCTTAAACATAAATAAAAGATTTCTATAAGCTTCTATCTTTTTATTGAAATTTGGAGTCTTAGACTCAAAGGCCCCTCGTATAAACCCTGGAGTTCATGATTATTCTTTCAAGGGGCATGTAGGGCTAGGATAAAAATACAATACAATTTAAGAGGAACATACAAAATCATACGGGCCTAAGAAATGAAAAATATAAAAAATACCAGTATATTTATTACAAGATCTTACTGTTATAGTAATATCCATACATATTTTTCATTGTCTCTACGTTCATACTTTCTCTTCTGTCACTAAATATGAGTTTATATATATTAAAACTGCGCTCAACAACACAGAAAGTACGAGAAGTAAATTTAATACACTTCTCATTTAGATTACATTACATGATAAATAGTTCTAATTATTAAAAAATTCATAGTCTGGGTTTGTATTGCAAATATCATCAAATCTTTAAATATCGGTAGCATATAAAATAGTTACGCGGAATTTACTTATTACTCTAGTCTGTTCATGCACGCTTAAACATAGCTTTTTAATTTAGTTATAATATATGGGAGGGTTAAGTAACAGTTTACATATTCTATTTGATCTAAAACTTTACTTCTGTAAAATATTCTTTGCAGCTCAAAAGGATCATCTAATGCTTCCATATAAATTTTCTTTCTCGGATTTATCATAAATGTCGCAAATCTGCTTCAACCACTCTCCCTATCGTGTTTCGCCTTAGATTGCGGTAATGCAAGATTTTTCATTTTATAATAGAGTTGTATATTTATGTATTTTTGTAATATGGATTTATAAAATGAACTAAAGTTGGATATAACTGGTGATTTCCACTTTATATGATCAGCAAAGTTGTGTATGCCATGCCATGACATATACATAATATATGTGTAATTCTGGAAATGTTGCTGTAAGATTCTTCCCCACTAAAATACAATATGCAGCTTTGTCGGTAATCAAACATTTAAAATTGTGCGATCAAGCTGGATTTTCAATAATTCTAAATATAATAGCTGTGATAAGTTGCGTAATTCTAACTGCATTACATTTTTCCATTTCAAATAGTGTCTATCAAACACGCTTTTTGTGGTTAAACATCTTTTAAAACACCTGCCACGACAGCAAAAATCTTCCTTTGTTGACTATCGGGTGACTCATCAAATATAATATAAAATGAGTTATGACTTTAGTCAACATACATTTTGTCAATCATAGATGCAATAAATTCTGGAAGGGTCATTTTTATTACAGTAGAAGAACTAGCTGGCTTGATTTTCAAATGTTTTTGGCAGAATTTATATTTTTATTTGCATCCATTTTATAAATAGCAATAATAAACATACGAATTAATCCACCCAATCCTTTGCTTTTTCCGTGTCAGAAATATCCTGAAATTGCAACTTGACCTTTGTATTGTTTTTATGATTATTCGTCTGTAAATGTGCAGTTAGGGGTTGTGTTCCCTGATCGACCGCGCATTTAAAAGCCGTATTGCAGACCGTGCATAATATACAGCTATTATGTTTAAATGAGAAAATATTATGAAAAGAACTACATAAATTAATAAACGTGGAGCAAAATGGAATGGAACAGTTAGGATTCTGGGGCAGTATTATAAATGGATCCTTGTCGAAAATTGTCGTTTTATTGTTGTCTTCTGTATGATGGTAGGTTTATGGGGCTTATAATATATTTGTAGTGAACCTGTATCTTGATTCTCCTTATTTTTTTCCTGTCATTTTAAAGGTTCTGAAAATCATACGATCTCATACAAATCATATAATTTGCTACGAATGGACGAAACATCCAAGCCCTAGGTGCATGCTTAAAATACCTGTCTTATCGTTCAATAATTTAGAACCACCACGATTTTCTATTTTCATATGACTTACAAAAACTATTTGTAAGGTCTTTTGTAAATTCAAAGGTAATACAAATATTCAGTTTCAAAAGGCATAATTGGCCGCACCCCAGGTCTTTTGCCATACTGACATGGTTTTTAATTCGAGCTCACCTGTCCTTTCATAGTCTTTTTGCTGCTTTTTTACTGTGAGTTGGCCCCTCGGAGAATCATCACAAAATCAATTGCTCCTTACAGAGTGAATGTACGGATTTGCTAGGAAAAACAAGAAAGATTTTTGAAATGATATTTTTATTAAAAAAATATGTGCTTACTACTATATTATTTTACCGGATCAATGAATCTATTTTATCCATAGATTGAAGATAGATAATCTCTGTTGTATTTAGTTTATAATATGGAGTCTAAGACATCTACACTGTGATCATATTTTCTCTAGACGCTACAGAAATAAATTAAATGTAAAACATGTCCTATACATGTTTTCAAACGGTCGTCTGTAGTTAAATGAGGTCTCGGAAACGTTTTTAGGATATGTAAAAATATTTTCGTTCTAACATTGTCTGTGAAAAAAACGACATATGTGGTACCCCATAAGATGGTATTCAATAAATTCAACATGGGGGCCGAAAAAGCAGACAATGCCCAAGCGGGTATTAGAATGGGCAGAGAAGCTCATGAAGAAGCAATATTGCAAGGGGAAGTGATTGAATTGGAGAAGATCATTACCGAGGCACAAGTGATCGATTTTAAACTTGGTGCAGAAAAAAGTGGATCCAGCGGAGTCAATGAAGAGAGGAATAAGTCTGGGAAGTATTCGGTTAGTCGAATTCATAATGAAGGAATCAATGAATGGAGTTTTAAACAACTGGGGTCAGGTGCCAAACTTTCTGAATGAGATTCAGAAAAAGAAAAGAGAAGAACTGGAGAGGAAGAAGGAGAATGTGAAAGACCTGAGAATAAAGATGTTGGAGAAGGAATTGGAGTATGAAAAAGGAAGAAATGGTACAAGGAGTCAATATTTTAATAATAGGAATAGCGGATACGGGTTTCCGAGAACAAGAAAGTAATTTGTTTCTCATGTGGTCAGCCGGGCCACTATTCAAGTAGCTGTCAAAATTTTAATAAAGGTAACGACAAGTATATAAGTTTAGATTTAGAGAACACAAAAAGGTTAAAGGTAGAACCCACTTTTCTAGACAAACAATTAGTTAAAGATTTAATACTCCCAAAATATTTTCAAGATAATAAAGACATAATTAAATATTGCAATATAGGGAAGTGTGAAATAAAGACATCTGGAAACACAATAATAAAGGAAAAGAGTTACAAGATAGCACAGGCCGAAGAAAAAAAAGTATTAGAATTTTTGGAAAACTTAGAAAGAAGAGAAAAAATTAGAAAATCAAATAGTAAGTGAAGAATCCCGGTGCGCTTCATTAGAAAGCCATCAGGAAAATTTAGGATGGTTCAGAACCTTATGAAACTGAATTCTTTAGTAAAAAAAGAAAGATATGAAAGGAAGAATATGCGTGAAATACTTAAATCAACCTATGGATGTAATTGGTTTAGTGTTTAAGATCTAGAAGAGGCATTTTATACAAAAGAGATAGTAGAGGAGGACAAAGAGATGACTGCGTTTTGCATAGGAGAACGGGTTTATGAATTTAATAGCATGCCCATGGGATTTGTGAATAGTCCCATGATTTTAGGCAAAGTAATAAAAGAAATATTTGGAGATTTGATTGGCCGAGGCATAGAAATTTATGTGGATGATATTATAATATTCTTTCAAGAAAGGTTGAAACACGATGAACTGTTAGAGGAGGTTATACGAAGGTTGAGCTGCAATAATCTGCGTATTAATTGAGAGAAAGCTCAGATCGGGTTTAATGAGGTAAAGATGTTAGGTGCTTTAGTAAATGGTCAAGATATAAAACCATTACAGAGTCAGAAAGAGGAATTTTTTTAAATTTCGATGCCAAAGTCAATAAAAGGATGTAGAAAATAGTTAGGAACGGCAAATTACTTTAGATCATACATAGAGAATTTTTCCGATAAAACTGGTAGAATGAGAACGAGTTTGAGAGTTAGAAAAGAGAAAAAGTGGCGATGGACAACAGGAATGGAGGAGGAATATAATACTAAAAGAGAAGAAGTACAAAATATAATAGGATTACAAGTTCCGGACTTTTCAAATCGGATGTTTTTGAGAACGGATGCTTCAAGAGAGGTGTAGGTGCAGTTCTTTAGTTGAAGAACAGAGAAGGGAAAGAACGCATAATTGAATATGCAAGCAAAAAGTTAACACCTACAGAATCAAGATATACAG
>JAQFYM010003954.1:0-16915 GCA_034694785.1 Agrenia bidenticulata | reverse complement strand
AAACATATGTAACTGTAATAATGATTTTGACAAATTAAAACAACTTTGCTTATGTCAATAAGTACGACAATTTCGTATTTTCTAGGGTAAGCATTTTTTCCAGTATAGTGCTAGATAAAAAATGTAAACTTAAGTGCAAGGGCGGATTAAGGGGCGGGGGCACTATGGGCATGTGCCCCCGGGCCCACGGCACAAATCGCGACAAAAATACAAAATATTGATTTTCGTACAAACTTATATTAAACGAAAAAATTTTTGTCAATATTAGAATGTAAAAAATAAGATTGCTATATATTTATTAACAAGATAAAATGAAATATTGTAATATTCTTGAATTTTGATTTGCATTAGTTGTTTTAATATTTCAATATTATAAGATAATACATGGTAAATTCTTCTTAAAGCTGTTTTGGTATGTGTTAATTATTTGATTACTAAAAAAAAGCTGTTATTATTTTTCGAAAAATTTTAAAAACTTTAAAAAACACAAGTGTGTAAAAAAGCAAACAAACAATAAAACTTTGCAGCGGTTGTTATTGTACTAAAATACTTAGTAATTTCCAACCTAATTGACATTGGAAACACTAAAAAAAACGTTTACAATCTTATAGTTTTGCTATATTATCCTTTTTAAAACCGGCCCTGTTATCATCAAGTTTTTGTCGTAAGCTATATGTAAAATTCTAGTTTGACCATAGAATTTGTACTTTTATCTTAAGTTATTTAGTTTGCAGTTAAAAAAGATAGACTTAATATGATTTATTTTTATAAAAAATATACGTCATCGTAAAGCTTGCAGCCTTAAGAGCGCATATGAAGTATATATATCCGTTAAACGGCTATAACAATCGATCAAATATTTTTACTGATTGACGACAATCAACACTAATAATCATTTACCGTATAAGTTTTTATACATAGAAGGGGTTTTCTGGTTTTTCTGTTAATAGGATTTTGCAAATGGTAGATTAAAAGTATTTTTAAAGCAAGTCTGGTACAAATGCATGGCTGTAAAAAGACTGAGTAAAGAAATGCGTTGTGTGAGTTATATGGTATTTTTTACATTGTAAAAAAACACGCGACATCATGCAGTAATTTGTGCAAAGCCTTAACAATAAATAGACAGTACATATACATAAGTCACGAAAAAGACTGTTTGTTTAAGAAATACAATATAAAAACAATTCAAAATTGTATTTACTTATATGCAATATACTTATTTAACTTGCTGTATCCAATAACCCACAACGGTACAATAAAAACAATATTATTTTTAATTGATTGTTTTTCGCTCAAGAATCAGCTTATTTAATACTTTATATTGGAAGCGACGTTAATATTTTTTTTTACTCGTAAAGGCATATCATAAGCATTAGTTTTTAGTTATTTATTTTATTATTTATTTTACAATGCGCAAAAAATCATATCACTGTAAAGGCAACAAAGATTTATACCTAGAAAAAGTACCATTTATACAGGAAGGCGAAAAACTCGCCAATTTCATATAAAACGCAATAGTTAGACGTAGTCACCAACAAAACACAAAATATGAAATAATCTTAGCAAACATTGTACAGTGCGTAAATTAAATTAATCTGTATGTTTCAAAAATAGTCAAAATGTAAAAAAGAAAAGGAGATAACTCGCCAAATAAAAAAACAGGCAAAACAAGAAAAAGCTCGTATAAAAATAGAAAAAATTGTAAAAAAAACACAAACATTAAAACTAAATACAAAAAACCAAAAAGAATGTAAAATGGCTGTTGGGTAAGGATAAGGGTGGAGGGTGCTTAGTAAAATAAAAAAAAACAGACATAAAAGTATTTAAAGATTATTTTACAGCATTGTACATATATTAATACAGTAAATATATTTTTTGGGGGTTTTTTATTATTGATTTCTATAAATCTGTCCGTATTTACCTTTTTTTGGCCAGTTGTCCACCCTCTTTTTTTATGGGCAAATTGTCGAACTGTCCGCTAACCGATTTTTGAAATATGCAAAAACAGAAAACAGAAGCGTAAAGCTTAAACACGTGGGCAATTAGCAAAGTAACAAACATTCAAAAAGACCAAAGTCTATACTTTTTATAGAAAATGAAGCATTAAATATATATATAGAAAAGGTTATTCCAACTTTTGATATTATATTATAATCCGTGAAATTAAATAACTACAGCCAATTGTAGGCATACACCACAAAAGTTTTATGCTATCATGCTTGTTTTACTTATTATATTAGTTTTGATTTTTTTAGAAATATTATAACATCTAGATCTGCATTAAGAAAAAAAAACATGTAAAACTTGGCTATGAACAATGCACATATTTGTAAAAAATTTTTAATTTTATAGAGGGGGCCCCCGCAAAAAAAAAGTGCCCCCGGGCCCCCAATTTTGTTAATCCGCCCCTGAATCTTATAAACACTTATAAGTTGCTAAAAGCACCACAATCCAATAGGTGGAATAAAGATTGGTATTTGCGGTTAAAAAGATAGTCTTATATTTGATGGATCTTTGACTTTATGCCAACCAAAATTATTAATAAAAAAAAAATTTCTCACTTTTCTTGTATCAATTCCTGATTCCATGAAGTTAAATATTCTTTAAATATACATGAGTTCATACGAGATGATTTCTGCGCAATGTAACTAGATTAAAGATCTTTAATTGGTCTTTTTCTTGAGAGTGCTAATTTTTGAAAAACCTATAACTAACGGTTGTCGTTTATTTCCAGATGAACTCACGAAAACAAATTGCAATCTAGTTTTGCAAATTTTGCGGCCTTTTTCTTCTACATTATAAAGAAACAAGGTTTAATCTTGCATATGGCGCCAATAAAGACCCGTTTCATTAGCGTTTCGGATATCAGCATGATTGTAAGTCAACAAATATTTTTAAGATTACATGCACAATTGTGTCTGCACATACCGGCTAAGGCGTCATCTTCTCCCTGATAATCCGTATTTTAAAGTTTATTTTTTATTCTAAGCTAATTATACCATCCTGAAGATGCCTTGAAGTCACACATAGCTAACATTGCAGCTTACTTTGTGGTCTTTATTTATAAATTTGCCAAGGAAATCGGGAAATGTTGTTCAGTAATGAATTTAATATATCCAAGTGCATATTTGTTTAAGCGATGATTTTTCTTCTTGATGATTTTGAGCTATCCGTTATTAGGCATTTAGTGTTTTCACATTATAATTTGCTGCCTAGAATTTCGGTGTTGCTGCTTTCTTAATTTGTTTTTGTGCTTGCCTTCATGCTAAAGAAAATAAGTGTTTTTGCCTGATAAAAAAGTATGCTTATTAAGCAAAAGTACATTGCTATCATAAAATTTCTCATGCACGCCCTGTATATGGTTAGCATTATTACAAACCATATTTTTTCTAATCATATATTTTTCAGTGTTTTCCATGCCCGTTATCGTCTTCAATTTTTCAGTTTTTTTGCTAAGAGTATTTTCCGCGTCGCTGCAATTATTTGACATAAACTAAAAAATATATTGTATTCAAGATAAAAATTTTGTTTTATCCAACCTTATTTCGATTTCATCAAGAACATCTCACTACATTTTTTTGGTTAAGAGTGTCTTGCTGGTTTTGTATCACTTTGGGGGATTCTAACGATTTTTTTGCATTCATATATACACGAGGTAAAAAATGCGGTTATGATTAAAAAAATTACCAGTTTTTCTTTTAAACACATAAAATTACTAATAATACGGCCAAAAAAATATATTTGTATTTATTCTGTTATCAGCAACACCGAAACAACAATTGGGTAATGCCGTAAAACACAAAACGTAGGTAAAAAAACTGAAGATCTATTTTTGTGTTTTTCTAGAAATTTTTCATTCTAGGAAGCATTCACTTGTGGAGATTTTACTGTATCAGGTCCTGTAAACACTGCTTAAAGTAAACTATTTACATAAAAATTTATGCATGTTTGTATTTAAGCCAAGACGTATGTAAACAATATAACTGGTGTGTTTCTAACGTTACAAAAGTCTGTCGCTCTTCATATTAATGAAACCAGCCATACGAAATTTAGTTAACAGACCTGCAGAGACAATGATACTAAAACTGTAACAAAATTTACAAAGGCATTTTAAACATCTAAAAAGCTACAACGGTCACCCCAGCAATAATCGTAAAGTAGCCGTCTCATCCCCAATGCCAAAATCTTGTAATTCGACATGACAACGCCCCACCTCATAAAAGAGGCATCAAAAATTGTACATCTTGCATAAAAAATGTTAAGCAATTGGCAAATAACACTTAATTTGTAAGCTCTCATTTCAATGGATTTTAATGTTTCGGATATAGGTTTTTTTAATTTGCTGCAGTCACTAGAAAATAAATAATCTGATAACGCAATTTTTGAGTTTATAAAAAATGTGATGGCTGTATTTGATGTATATATGACTAAAAGAAAACTAAAAAGTATGGCTAAAAATTCCTCTTGCTATGATACAAGCCATAAAGTAGCATATTAAACAACTACAATGTTAAGCATATTAGCGCGTAACAACTTAGAATAAAAGATCGTTACACATGTTTTCTTAAAGTAACAGTGCGCTTGAAAAATAAGTTTAAATATTTTTTTAAATAGTAAGTTATTTTTATAAAAATTATTCTTATCACCAGAGATCATTTTTTTTGTTAAATATGAGGCGATAAAGTGGCTTCTTGCAAGAAATCATTGCCTTACACTGTAAGATATTTATATATTAAACTGTAAATAATGTTAACTTTATATTTATTGGTTTCGTCTGATATAGTCATATCCAAAAAAAAACATTATAGCAAAAATATGCACATAAAATATGTAATATCATGTTAAAGTATTCTTTTTTATAATTGCAACTTTATTTTTTACTTTTTATATTGATTTAGTATGGATTTTTTGTATTACTTGCACATATACAAATGCTCTACTTTTCTTTGAAAGCCAGTGAAATTTACCATATAAGAGATTTATCGAACTGCTCGCAAGGTTAGATCATTGTTATAATATGCTAAAAAAAGGCAAAAATACGACATATGCATTTTTAAGTTGTGATGCATATTTTATGTTTGTTTTTTTTACAAAAATTGCATCTTATACAAACTGTATAATTTTATTTTGAGTATTCTTTTTATTGGTAAACATAGAAAAACATACTATTAGTATTTTAAGTATGCACCTGCACAATCATACTATATGTTTACACTACGCCATTTGTTGAATGTATATTGACAGGTCTTCTATTATTGTTTCTTATTTGAATAATCGAAGCTACAAAAACACGTTCTATGCGGTTTCATGTTTTACTTAAGTATCTTTAAAGCATGACTATGCAAGATGCAAATGAAATCGTCGTTTGCCTTGTTTTATTCTTCTAAGATTTTTTTGAACAATCAATTTGTGACAAAAAAAAAATTCAAAGTGGTCAATCAATTTGGGGCGGAGGGTGTAGATGATAAAAAAAATGTACTATAAAAACAATGACGTTTTTTTTCGGTGTAATTATTTTAATTTTACAACAAGTAATTAAAAGATTGTTGATAAAGTTTTCTGTATTTTTTTTTGTAAAAATAAAATATTATATTGCTGTAAAAATGCACACATGTGTGTAAACGTACATTTTCTGTAGTACAATAGTATTGCCAGCGGAGTGACTTTTTTATAAACTAGATTTTTTTTCAGCTTCTATTATAAAAGCGATCGACTAATATTTTTACAGATTGGCGAAAAATATGCTTTTATATAAAAGTAAATATGTAAAAACGTTAAAAACGTAAAAAACTAGTTTTAATATTTGCAATTTATAAAACATCTATTCACTTAGTTTTTGTTTGTATGCAACACAAAAAAACTACAATTTTTTTACATTGTGCATGGATTATCAAAAAAGCAAATAATAGCTTGATAAGTATGCAAAAGATGTTGTTATTGCTATAGCAAAAACGAATTTAATGCAAAGTCTTTAATAATAAGAAATCAATTGTATTTTTTGAATATAATTAACCAAAATTGTTTTTTTTTGCATATGTACAACAACAAAAATGTGTTTTGCCCAAAATCATGCAAACTATGTATTCAAAATTTTTATTTCGGAAAAAATAGTGATCAAAAGGCTTTTTGTATTTTATTATATTTTTCTTCATCTGTAAAAAAAAGTAACATGTATATTAATCAAAATTTAATCTGTTTCTTGTTTTACACACCACAAAAATCCTTGTAAATATCAGTCACCTTAATGCCTAAAGTGTGTTTTGTTATTTATAAAAAAGCTTTAAAGGGTTTATGCATCCTTTTTAAAAGCTTTTTAGTAAATTAAAAAATCGCAATTTTTTTTTATCTAAACCACTATGTAAAACACGTACAAAATATACCGTTTTTACATTTTAAAAAACATCTTTGCGTATTTAATTAAAATTAACTACATTGTTTTTTGCAATCATTAGTTCAATACAGTGCTTAATAATAAAACCAAATTTTGATCAAAAATATTACAAAATGACAAAGTCATGAAATGAAATTTTATGGTTACTTATAACTTACGTATATAAAACTGTACGATTTTTTGTATTTGAAATTAAATTCTGCGCAGGTAATTACGATTAACAGATCATATTATCCACATCTTTTATTTTTGTCGCTCGAGACAAAACTTATTTAATAAATGTCGTTTTTAAACAATTTTATGTTAGTTCGAGACATATTAAAACTTTAAATACGGAATTTATTAGATTAAATGTCAAAAAATGTAACAACGACATACATACGTAAAAATAACGTGGATATTTTGTCGTGTATTATGTACTTTACCCGCATTTCATAAATTTTTGTTGACTGAAAAAAATCATTTATATGTAAACAATGCATAAATCCTGGCTTTAACACAGCAAAAGAGTGAAATTTTTTGTTGCACATGTAAATGTAGAAAAAAGACTGATTCCAGTGCTAAGGAATTCATTGGCCGTTTTCTATTTTTTTGCTGTAAAAATATTTTTATTCTTTTTATAGTAAAAATATTTTAAAAGTTAAATACACTAAAAAACGCAAACTTTTAATAACATAAAATGTACTTTGTATTTATAAAAAAACTGTATTGTTTAATGTTTTGTACGCGAATTATCAGGTGAAATTTTTTTATAAGTGTTAAATGTAAGTACATTAGTTAAAATATTCTATATCTTGTTAAATATAAAATTATGATATTGAGCTTTTTATTTGAGCGCAATATTTGTTTTCATTTTTGTTGCTTTGTTTTCTCTGCAGTTTTTTAAAAAAAATTCTGTGTGAGTTTTTATTTTTTTAAGTTTTATTTGACTTTTTGTTTCGGTTGTTATTTTTTACGGCTACAATTATAGCCTTTCGATATTTTTACGATAAAAATTACTACAATGGGGTATACCTCTTAATTCGGATTAACAATGTTTTTCAGCGTCTCGTATTTCGCTTCAGTGGTAGAAGCTCACGCCTCGGTTTACTTTAAATACTTTTGCTTATATATAATACACAGTCGTTATAGTAACCCCTGTATTTATAGAATTAAAATAATTTTAGACCAGCAGGTAGCTTCAATGCCTTTAAAACATAACTATTACTTCAATATATAAATGGCAAAGTTAATTGAAATTTTTTTGATTCTATGTTGTTCATTTACCGCTTTTCTTGTAACCTTTATTTTAATCTATACAAACGTACAAAACTGTAAAAAAGCTATCTAGAACACGTTTAAAAAAATTTTGGTCCAGCAGAAGCTTTTTTAACGGCAATTTTTAGTTTTTATAGATGAAATTTGCTCCGTCGTAAACCTTTTGTTTCTGATATATGTAGTAGAGGCTTTTCAGCGTTTTTTTTTACATGCTAGTCCAATGCAGTATAAAAAGATTCTTTGAGTTTTTTTTTATAGGAATGTTTTTAAGTTATGCATTATAAACACAATTTTCTCATAATAAATTTAGTTTAGTTATTAAGTACAAAACATATCCAATTTATACCACAGATGAGTTATTGCTCTGTATACTGCTTACAGCAATTTGGGATTTTTTAAAAAAGTAGGGTTTTAAGCGTGTGTATTAACCATATTTTATTATACAAAAATCTATTTTTGTACATAGAAAAAAGAATAAAAATAAATTTGAACCTTTTCTATTTTACCTTGTTAGTATGTTTGTTTTGTTTTCATGAAATAAATTTATAAATTATTTAGCAAATAGAAGCAAAAATAAAAATAATGCATAAGATGCAGTCCCCTTTAAGTATGCATAAAAAAGTCATGTATATGTAAACTAGGTTACAAAAAAAATATTCAAATTTACCAAGGAACGGCGCTTGCGATAAGATAAACAAGGAAGATTTGAATTTGTAGAAGCTTAGGTTTTTTATTATTAAAAGCACATTTTAAAATATAATATTTGTAATAAAAAAGAGGAAAATGAAAAAAAGCGCGAGCAAATATAACTAGTATTTTTGTGCAATAAGAAAGGTCAAAATGTGTTTTAATACTACAATAAAAAATTCTAACGATTTTTTACGCGTTTTTTTTCTTTTACTACAAATCTTATTAAAAAGCGTAAGCGTAATTTCCTAGATAAAAAAACATTTTTGTAATTGTATATTTACAAAAACCTTACCAGTAATATTTATTTAACAAATTTAAATCAAAAACAAAAAACTAAAAAAAAAACTTAAAATACAGTTGAACTGCATTTTATAGGAGCAAGATGTAAAAAAAAAATTTTTTAAGCTACAAGAATTTATATACGCAAAACGTTGTTTAAAAACGAATAGAAACAAAAAGTCAATACATACATCTTATGTGTGTATAAAAAATAAGTTTTTATGATATTGCTGCCGTATTATGTTTATCTTCTTTTATACTTTTTTTTTGCGTTTTTTGCGCATAATATACAAAAATCGTATAATGGTGTGCAATTCAGATGGTTCTTTGTGTTATAGTGTTTGGATTAGGTAACTAATGCAACAAAAAAACATAAATTAGCCTTTTTACTTGATTAATTGATTATTTTTTTGTATACATTAAAGAGAAAAACTGCAGTTAGTTCATTTTTTTTTGCATAAAATGTCCAGTTTTTTGTTTTTACAAAACAAGAATGCGCTAAAAGTGTTGTATAAGCACTAAACTATTAAAGAACAAATCTAAAAAATATATGTGTTTTTTTTTAGCCTTGTGATAGTTTTTTTCGTTTTTTCTTGCAAAAAGATTATCTTTTTGAGGCTCAAACAATTTATACCTGTATGTTCAACGCATTTTTGTCCATGTGTAGCATTTATTTCTGAGCTTTACTATGCGTTACCTGCGAATATTATTAATGATTTTTTTTTTTGTTTTTATTTTTAAAAAAAATAGATTTTATATTATTTTCTTCTTTTGTAGAAGATTGACGTTTATTGCCTTTTTTACAAAATTTTTGTTTTTGTCACAAAATATACTTTATTTATATTGACGAAGTGACATTAGCAACATACACATCGACAAGTCCAATAAATTTCTACATTTCAGCTTGTTTATTTTTTTGTGGTTTTATTTTAAACGTTAGTAGAAGTTTAATCAGACAGTTTGAATCGATTACTATATTTATAACTCAAATTTGTCATAATTTTATCAAGCGAATTTTTATAGAAAAAAAAATATCCAAATACACAAATCGACTGTAAATGATCTTTATCAAATGTATTTTTTTGTTTTTTTTTTGAAACTTAAAACTTTTTTTTGATTAAATATTTCTTTAATATTTTTTTACAAAAAATAGATATGTTAAAAAACACTTTACATGTAGTTTAAGCAATAATAAACGAATGAGAAGTAAAGCAATTTCCTTAATTACAAAACGCTTAGGTTGTGTACATTTTAGGCGCCTCCAAAATTTTTTGACAACATGAGGTTGCAACGACAAATTGAAAAGCATTTTTAAGTGCGTTATTGCTAGACAAGTATAAGAAACGTCAACCCGTGCTGAACTAGTACATAAAAAATTAGCATTTAGAACAAAAAAAAAAGAGTTTAGGGTATTTGTTAAAATCTTTGCTTAGATTGCATAGACATATGAAAACGTAAAAAGATGTACCGTGACAAAAGTCTTTTTTTTTTTGGTTTTGTAATATATTGTACTATCATTTAATATATAGATTTTTTTCTTTAATAAACTGTTTTTTTAACTTACCATTTTATGTAGTCTTTTACAAAGTGCTTTAAATCGTAATTATTTTAATTGTTGTATTTTGTACACTATGATTTAATAAGCGTCAACTATTTGTTATTATTTTTTATATCTATACGAATTTCAACTGAAGTATAAAGCTAGAACTTTTACACTTTCCTTACTTTAAGTGGTACCGCTAAAAAAAAGTCGCTAAACTAGTCACAAGTTTGCCTTTTTAACAAAGTATTTTAAAAAATGTATAACATACAAATTAAGTGCTATTAATATTATTTTTAAGTTTTTGACCGCAAGATTAACACGGATCTTGTAATTTAATCGATTTTTATGTCGCAAAGCATATAAAACCTACAAAGGTTTTACAAGATTCTTTAAATAAAAATAATAAATAATGAAACTGAGTTTTTTTAAAAAACAGGAATACATAAATACCTGTCAATTGTATATATAAAGTACTATTTAGACACAACTTCTACAGAACCGACAAAATTGTATGACTTAATCTACTTTTTAGAATTATCTGTATTAACAGTACAAAGGTCTATTTTTTTTTCATTTTTTTGCCAGCATATATTGTAAATGATTGGTTTTATTTATCAATCAATAAACTGTTACTTTTTTAAAGTAGAGCTTAATCAAGTTTGCCATTTTATCATTTTTTTTTAGCTTGTTGATACGTCCTTTGCTATTGTTTTATCTCAGTCGTAGCAAATTGCTAGAAAAAAACTGTAAACACCAAATAGATTTTTATATAATAAGTTTAGATAAAAAAAACTAAATTGTTAAATAGGGTATATAAATGGTGTTTTAGTTAGTTTATGGCGTGTTTCCACATGCAGCATCTCTTCGTGGAGAAAAAACCAGGTGAAAAGTATTTATTTATTAAACTTGTATTTTCTTAAATATATTTTTATCTATAGTCTCATACATGTTTCAGATCGTATCTTATACCATCTTATCCCTAAATGTGCTTCATAATCTACCAGTAGGGTTTACCCTTTTACTTTTGTATTTTCTGACTATTTTTTCAAGCGCAAACTGCGCAGAATCACTTGGTCTAGCAGATGCCCGCTTATAGACGCGCAAAAAAAAAAAACATTTATTGCGTTGTAAGAAATTTCTAGCGCTATTTAATAGTGCATTTTATTGCGGGCTACCTTGGAACCTAACTGCTGGTATAGTTTCTACTTAGTAGTTTGTTACAGCGTTAGAAAAACACAAAAATTAAAACCTTTACTTTTCTTTTGTTTTTCAATTGTCAGAAAAGACTTAATTATAATTTATATTCCTTTCTGTATAACTGCTTCTATGTATAAAAATACTAGGAGTTATTTATATTACTTGCGTATAATTTATGCATTAATTTTTTCCATGAAAATAAAACATATTAATAATCAATTTACTGAAAAAGTAATCAAGTAAGTATATAAAAATAATATAAAACCTACAACTTTTATTTTTTCAACACCGATCTGGCGTATGTGTCAAAAAAAAAAAACCTACTTTTAATTTTGCTGTGTCAA
Organism: Agrenia bidenticulata; assembly: GCA_034694785.1. NCBI lineage: Eukaryota > Metazoa > Arthropoda > Collembola > Entomobryomorpha > Isotomidae > Agrenia > Agrenia bidenticulata. The sequence continues at coordinate 5,214 of JAQFYM010003954.1, read as the reverse complement.
ATACTGCAGTTTTTTAGGCTACATTAAATGTCTTATTATCCGCTGTTTTTATTTATACGCGAGTTTGTAAGAATTCGGCTATCAAAAGAAACTCACGAAAAATAAAATACAGTGTTTTTAAACCTTAATTTATGCAGGTTTGCATCATAAATATTTTTTAAGCAATAATACACATAAAAGTCAGGTTTTATAGTATCTTGGATAAAAATATATACGAATGTACACTAAGAGTATTACAAAATATTTATTATTGCGTTTTACGCTTAAGTCGCTTTTTTGTTAATTTATAAAAACCTTTTATGTCAAAATTAAAAAACGAAGAAAACAAAAATTGTTGTAAGCATTGGATTGAATTTCATGTAAATGTCATCCTTTTTTGCAGTTACCATTTTCAAATACTTCTAAAATAAAACGAGTAAACTCTAATTTTTTCAAACTAAACGATTGATTGGTTTTGCATATTTCTCTAGTTTAATATGTGCAAACAACTTTAAAAATAAGTTTTAATTTAAAAAGTCGTAAAAGTTTTACATACAAATAAAGTAAAACAGAGGCTTGCCCGGGGGGTACGGGGGTCCTCTTGTCTTTCGCAAAAATTTGCACACATGATTTTGAAGAATGGGGTTTTATTTTATGCTGTGATTTTTTTTAAAACAACCAAATATAGAATTTTTTTTATATAAATTTTATTTAAAAAAACTGTTTGTTTTTCTTATCCATAAAATATGTCTTATGCATCTTTTTTTGCAAAAACACTGACTTCTCCTAAATCAAAAATTCCTGGGCTTGCCATTCAGCCGTATTAAAAAATTTTTTATGTATTTACAGTTCATTTACGTTCATAGTAGTTTTAAAATTACAGAAATTTTCTATATAAATAAATGTAGAAGTTTTTGTAATCACCCCGTTTTATCATAAGTGTTATCTCAGAATAATCATTTTCATAATTTTTTATAGTGCAAAAAAGAAAAACGGAACTTTTTATTTCGTAATGCTTAACTTAAATGCACGAGTATTTTAAAAATTGTAAAATTAAACCCTTTTTATTATAAAAAAATTTTATAGGTTTAAGTCTATGCCAAATGTTAGTGTAAACAAAAATATCTCTACTATACCATATTTAATAGTAAAGATTTACTGTATTTAATATATTTTTTTTTAATTCTGGCGATATTTTTTTATTCTATAAACTTTATTGCATTCTGTACGCCCTCGATGTAAAAATTGGTTATCTGTTTGTTACATGTATGCCAAAGGATATTGATAAAAGAAACTTTATTTGCATATTTTTAGTTTTTTTTTATATAAAAACAAAGTTTACGGCTAAATCCTTAATAAATCATTAGAACCTGTAGGATTAATAAAAACAAGCTCAATTACGCTTGCCGTCTATTAAGTTGTACATCCACCACAAAAAAAGGTACTCTTTTAAACTGGCCGACGGAAAGGAGTAACCCGTGCGGGTCTCTGCTTTGACAAAGGCAGTCACGCGGCGACCAAACAGATCAAAAAGACGTACAGAAGCGTACGTATGGCTAAGCTAGGTTGGCACGGGCTTTTTGTAGCGACAGTTCCTCTATAAATTTCTTTAGTTTTTTTTTAGTGCAAAAGCCATCTTAGCGAGTGAGCGTAAAAAAGCAACTGATTCCAGGATTATAAAAGTGGATGTGTGAAGTTCGATTTATATTGTATAAAACATAAATTCACAAGACTTTAATTTTGGTAAAAGTTCTAAGGGTGGTTTGCAATGTTGCTGACTTAGTAAAAAGGTGCATAGTTTTATATAATAACAGTTTTTTTTGTATATAAAAACAAATATAAAAAATAAAAGAGGTAAATCAAAAATACTTTATAATTAAAGATTCAACACATTTTTTTAAAAACACGTCGATAATTCGGCTGCAGCGAAATAGCGTAAACACCAATAAATTATGCTTATCAAAAAATTTAAAAACACATACCGCAATCAGGCACTAAAAATTGTTGAATAATAACTGAACTGACACTAAAATAAAGTACAGTATAATAACATTCTATGCTCTGTAATTTATTTGATTGACTTGCACATCTTATATTATTTTGTATGCATAATTCAAATGCAAAAAAAAATAAAGTATATAAAATAAACGCCACAAGATTAATAAAAACAATAAAAAAAATTTAACAGAAAAAATAATGATAATTACAAACACAAAACAATAGAATACAACAAACTAATCCAAAGCTTTGACGTACACGCGACAAAGTAGTATCTGCATGCTCCATGTAAGATAAAGCTAAAGGGAAAAAATGATGTTCTTTATAAAAGTATGCCCATGTATTGTATAAGCGGTTTACATATATATCAAAACTTTTTTTTACTATTAGTAAGGAACAAAAAATTTAAAAGGGACCGTTGTAAGTATTTTTTTTTGGTATATCTATAGCTTAAAACAAAAAAAAAACATTACAAAGTAAGCGTATGTGACTTTATTTGCAGTACTTTCATGACTTATATGTAAGCTTTAAGTAATTTTGAACATATCAGCAATGTTATATATCGATTTTTGTTTATAAATATATTTTCGTCATTTTAAGAGCTAAGTCGAAAAAATAATGGTAATTTGTTTTTTATAATAAGACAAAAACGCTATAAACAGAATCCCTGGTTGCTGCAAATTAGGTCAAGCGGAAAAGAGCTTGCGTTATTTTTATGCTTAAAATATTTACGAAGCTTTTTTTAAAAAATAATTTAAACCGTGTACATAAAAAAAAATGTAATCAACAATAAATTCTAAGTGTTTTATCTTTTTTGTGCCAAAACTAAGATATGATTCTAAATCTCATTTTTGCACCAGATTAGATTGACTATAGTGTCCATATGCAAACGGGTTGGTTCCATAAACCGGTGACTTTTTTTTTGTTTGTGTTTTAAAAAGCCTTACATACACAAAATTGTAAAATATATTGTCATCTTATTTGCATGCTTAATAGTAAAAATTTTCATTAAACACGCGATTTTTTGCAAAAAGAGTATAAATAAATATTGAAACTAAAAAACTATACTTTATTTTAAAAGACAGCATACATATTCTATGCGTAAACCAGGTTCATACCTAAAAGATCTTTGTAGATGCTAGTAAAACGTTAGCGCAGATTTTACGAAAAATGCTATGTTTATGAATAACATTGGGTAATAATTTTTTATTTGCATTTCTGATTTACATATTCTCTATAAAAATTTGTTTGTTTGTAAAATGTCTACTGAATAGTTGTTTGCTGTGTTAGTACTATTCATAGTTACTTTTGTACAACGTAAAATTTTTTTATGTTTGTAATCGAAAGATATCGTGATATTTTGCAAGCGGTATAATCTACACAGAAATCTTTACTGACAAATAAAAAAATGATTCAAATAAAGTATTAACAAAGCTCATATATACAAAAAACAACATGTTAACTGTACAACAGTAAGAAAAACCTTTCCATTATACTTATTAAAAGAAAGTAAAGATTGCCTGATTGTTCAAAAGAAATAACTGCGACAAAAGGTGCAAAAAAACATTTAATAGAAAGTGAATGCACAGTTAATGTTTTTTTGTATTTTAAAAACCTGATAACATTAAATATACCTACAATTCAGCGAACAATAAGCAAGGGAGAGACGCAAAACCTGTTAGCATTTATGCTGCTGCAGGTTTAGGTTCTGGTTCCCGGTTATTTCGGTTCTATTTGGGACAAGTCTGCATAATACCGCTATTTTAACTTTTTTTACCATGCATAAATTGCGTATTATAAAAAAGTGATAGGGTTTTTTTGGTTAATAAAGAAAAACTGTTTTTTTTATTTTAGTTGTCCTAAAAAAATGTCAGATTCTTGTTTATTACCCCATGTAAAAATTCATTAAAAATGTTTTGCGACGAAATTTTCTACAAATAAAAAATTAAGAAAACAATTAGTAAAGCAAAGATGTTAAAAAAATTCTGTTTTTAGGGGTAAGAAAAAAAATTACCTTCCTTTGCTACAAAAAAGTATAAATGATTTTGTTTTGATAATACAACCACCCCGTGTATTTTTTTTTGCTAAAAAAAAATATATACACTCAAATATTACAGTAAATGTAAAACAACTTCAGCTTGGCATAAAATTATTAACATTTTTCGATATGAATGCTGTATATAAATTATACACAGAAATCACTATTAAATAGATCAAAACATGTAGCCTTTTGTTTCAAAAGGTTTTTGGCTACATATATCGAAAATCTAAACTCTTAATATTGAAAACAGGCAAAAAAAACTGAAAGCCGTAGTAAACGATTTTCTGCGGGTATAACGGGTTGTAAGGTTTTTTATATATAGTATATAGTTGTGTTCCCTTAAAAAATGCGTTTGAAGCTATTTATCTTGTACAGAAAATGAGCCTTTCGAATTATATACATAAAAAGTAACCTAGATCAATTATTCTATTATATACAGATAACAAATAAAACCCTAATGCATATTCTATTACTATTATTTATGTACTAATATTACTTTTATTTGCGTAAATAATGCCATGATTTGTGTTTTATAACGTACAAATACAATTAGAAATATCAAACATACCTGTAAAAAATCGGGAAGTTTGTATATGCACTTGTCTTCATATTCCCATTTAAATTAAAATTAACATATACATTACTTCTTGTTTCCTATACAGAAATCCGTAGCCTGTAAAATGAAACTGTATTGTTAACCCTTAGTAAACACAATTTTTTTCTTTACATCTTTTTCAGCATTTTTTGTGCACCTTGAAAACAAAAAAAAATTAAAATTATTTATTCAACAAATAAATTTGTTCTATTATATGTGTTTCTTTTCTGATTGTATGTACTTGTAGATGTGTAAATATATCATACATAGCAGCATTAAAATGCATAATTTGTTTTTAAAGAAAAATTTTAGATTCTAAAGGTCATTTAAATTTTTAGTAATACATTTTTAAACCTTTAGAAAAGTCGTATAACAAATACTTTTTTAATTACAAAACATATTTACAACTGCACATATATATATTATAAATATTTTTCTTTTACAAAAAGAACAACTTGACAATAATAAAGATATTGTGTAGTTATATGTTTAGTGCAGTGGTCTTCAACTGTGCTCTTTTTGTGCAAAGCATGCTTTTTCATACCCCAAAATGAAGATGAAGTATTTTATGTCCGGCGATAAAAATGTTTATTAAATACAT
>JAQFYM010003953.1:0-16921 GCA_034694785.1 Agrenia bidenticulata | reverse complement strand
ATTTCTTTATGAAGAATACATTCTTACAAAAACAGTTTCTTTTTATGTAAATCCAGATTCAATAGTTTCTTTGACACAAAAAAACCAGAAAAGAAATAGTTTATTCTAAATCCAGATTCGCCCTAAGATTTTTTACATTATTAACAAAATTTTATGGTCATATTTTTTTAAACTATGACTAGCCCTGGTCACAAAAATTTCCTGTCTTAGCAACTGCATACAGTAGCTTTGGTACATATGCTTATTTAAGCATGACAGACACTTTACATACAACAACAATCAGGATTTAAAAAATAGATATCAATACCGCGATTGTCACTCAATTCAAAAAATAATTTTTTTTTTAAAAAAATACACAGAAAGCCTTATTTAATTTGAAATTTACTTTATTTTTAAGTGGAACATTTTATTAAGTAATTACAGCATATTCATTGTATTGTTCAGTGTCCGCTCTGCTTTGTAAACGTCTTTTAAGTTAAAAAAAAATATTTCTATATAAAAAAGCAGAGTTTAGGTGTGGAAATGTCTATTTAGTTATAATTTATTTTTTTGGTTTATAAAATGTTGAAAGAAAAACATGACCAGTTTTGTCACATGAAAACATTTTAGCCCTGTTTAGAAGGCTCATTTTAGTTAGGAACATCTTTTCAAGTGTGAAAAAATGCACTTATTAAAGCGAAAAAGAGCCGTTTTTTAGTTGGAAATAGTAATGAGTCAACTTCGATACCGTATTGATACTATATTTGTAGGCAGGTGATGTTTTTTTTTGTTACAGTTTTTTAGATATTGACTGTCAATCACTTAAAACGCAGTTTTCTTATTAACTCCATATAAATAAAATTTATGCAAAACCCTGTATAAAAATTGCAATTATATTCTTGAACTATTTAAAAATACCTTGTATCAAAAAAAAACTTTTTTTTTGTATCTACAGCTTTTTTTTCAAACTGATACATCTGTCTAGAATTGATATCTTTTGTTAATATAAACTAACTGAAAGCGATTAATAGCAAACAATGATATGACCAAAGACGAATCTATAATTGGGCGCTCGAGGCGCCGGCTAAGGGCCCTGCATAACAAAGGTGCACTACAATAGAAAAAGACAAAGATTACAGTAACTCTAAAGAGGTTGCTCGTACTATTTGCAATTTATCATAGAAATCAGGCATTGTTTTTTTATAAAAACACATTTCATCACAAAAAATTATGCGTATTTGTTTGTACATAGATAGAATACATTGATCTTGTGTAAAATTACGGAAGCTTTTAATACACTTAATTTTGTTTTTGTACGTGTTTCTGTCATATATATTATACAATTTGCCTCTGGCTAAGCATGCATATTATTTAATATATGTTACCGTCTAAGTAAAAAAATCTGCCAAATGATTTCTTCTTTACAAACTACCATATTAGGACAATCAATTATAAAATGGTGTCCCATTAAGGTAATGGGGTTTTTGTTGGACCTTATTAGAAAACTCATATATTAATTAGTTGTCAATATAGTGTAGTTATAAAGTAAAAAGCACTTGCCGGAGTTACTTACTTGACCGGTGACATATATATTCAAAAAAACATAAAAATGATAGTTTAAAACATTATGTAATTATAAAAAAACACTAGCCGAGGATTTCTATTTTTAAGTTACTTTATAAAACTATACCATCTTTTACTTTTAGTATATTACAACAATTAAATGCAAGTTATAAGCCTTTACAGGTATTGCATTTGCAATATTCTGGCTGTTACATTAAGTTTTGTAGTTACTTTATATTGTAAATAGCCCTGTTGCAAATAGCTCCACGGTTGTTGTTTTTTTTGTGATCTGTATTAGTTTTTTGGGAGTTTTAGTTGATTTGGGTATTGGTTTTTTTGCCTTGTCTTTTAGTAAAATTCGCTTTGACTGCTTTTACTATACAAAAAAGGTGACGTTAACATTATATAGAGTTTACTTTTAGTGAAAAAGTTGTTATGTATATTGTTTTTTTCATTATACCTGCGGCGTATTTATCTGTAGTAGGATTACTGTCTTTCTTTCTCAAAACAAAATATTCAAGTCTGTAATTTGCACAATTAAGGTATTTTTTGTTTTTTTGTAAGTTTTTTATACTGACCTGGAGCCCAATTTAGTATTCTGCGTTTTTTTGTTTTTTTTGTAATGGAACTTAGTGTTTAACAGAGAGCAAATTACCTACATTTGCCTTACCATAGACCGAACACAATAAAATTATAAAAACTACAAACAGATACTCGAACAAATTATTTATACTCTAGTTGAAATATAGCTCAAAACCCAAAAAACCCGACCATTGGCAAAATTGTAATGAAAAAACATTTTATTAATCCAGGTTTGTCAAGTTTTTATTGTATGTTACCAACCCTAGGTTATATTAAATGTCTGCAGCAAACGCAATATACTCATAGGCTGCAGGAAATATGTTTTTCTATAGCGGAATTTGCCAAACAAACACATTTATTGGCGCAAAATTGAATTTTTTGCAAATGAAATTTATTGCTTTTAGTATTGGAATTTATTCTAAAACTGAATCTAATGCCTTGTTTACGATTTTGGCAGCCTAGTGTCTGTATCCGAATACGTTATTTTCCCAGTAATCGTTTTATAGATTTATAAAAAAAAAGTGGATACAAAAAAATAAAAATTTTCTATAAGACGCAATAAAACAAATTTACGATCCACATTTTTTATGCATATAAAAATTTGCGCCAGGGGCCCCCAAATTCCTAAATCCGCCTCTGAATAAGAAATACAAAACCATGAAAAACTAGTATGAAAGCAAATTTCAGACAGTTGTGTTGTTAAAGCTGATTGCCGCATATATTTACCTAAGAAATTTCACAGAGCTTTAAACCAAGGTTTTTTTATATCCTAAAAACTGTATTAGCTAAAAGCCATCATAGATGTAAAAAAACAAGTTTCTACGTGTTTTTTATGGCAAATATGTTGAAAAGCCCACACGCATATAACCAATCTCGGATACCAGCATCAAAAAAATACAAAAATAGCAGTTTAAATAATTTTTTATGCGTGACGTTTGATCAGCTTTTATTATCAAGGTGCTTTTGTACGTAAAAAAACTAAAAAATTTCAGTATGCAGTAAGCACGAAAAAGCAAAAACTAAAAAAGACTATAATTAGAACACAAAATTACTGAAAAAAGTATCAAAACACATTGAATGTAGGCATACGCGGTTGCAGGGTTACTTTAGTTTTTACATAAGTTATTGTTTTTTTTCGTGAAAGTTTTGTTATTTAAACTATTTTTGTATCACATTTACGTTTTATTTTGGTATTGTTCTTTTATCAATTACAACTTTTTTGTTTGCATACATGCATGCAAAAAAAATCCAATTAATTTTACTTTGTTTTTGTTAATTGTAAAACCATGTGTTACTTTATAATTAATAGATAAAAAAACAACTTAAAAAAAACATTTGGCAACATATATAGTAACGAAAAACAGCGATCTAAAAAAACGAACCGCTTTTTGTTTCATTTCTATGTACCTGCCCAATGTACTTTTTTATGTAAAACCAAAACAATTTTTTATATGAAACGTTTCCAACACGATAAAATATTTTCTACTATAGATTGCACTGACTGTAAATAATTTTTTGGTAGTCCAAATTTTTATTAATCGGTGTATTTATAAGTTTATTATAATTATTATCTATCAACCTTTGTTATTTTTTAATTATACTTTTTTTTTTCTAATTCCCATATCGTTAATTAATATTTAAACATGTAGCCAAGCTTTTTCGTTTTTTTTTTGTTTTTTTTGACTTTTTTTTTAAAATTAAAAACATGACATAGATTCTATATTTGCTTTTTAACGAAACTAAATGATTCCTTAAGTTAAGTTAGTTTATTATGTCTTTGTACTGATAAAATAATATTAGGTAAAACATGAACTTGTAAAGAGACAAAATCCAAACACACAGCGCAGAAAATAACGAGGCAACTCTGATTTGCGTATACTTCTAGATTTTATTGTAACTGTTTTCCTAAGGTGCACATCTGGGCTGAACAGTGCGATACGTGGGTCGACGCACTAAACGAAGATACAAATCTAACAATAAAAGAACGAATATTCCTTAGGTAAGCTAAGCTTACGATGGGACGGTGGCTATGGGGTTCCCTTTTTTTGTCCATTTAGCTCTGTTCGTGCTTTCTTTAAGCAAAAATTAAATTTTAGGTAAGTTTTGTATATTTATGTGTTCTATATATTCGTTTTTCGGTACTTTTTTAACGTTTTTATGTCTGTTTCTTCAAAATTTTTTTGTTTTTGTTTTTTTTTCCTTTTTTTTTTATTTTAAAATTTTCAGTTATTTCTTGCCTTTTTTGCCACCTTTTTGTTACACACGTTATTATTGTTGTGTGTATGTTTTCAGTTAGTTAGATCTATTAGAAACCAAATTTATATACGTTTTTAAAATCATTGTAACAATAGCTTTTTCTTTTTTTATCTTTTTTTGCATACATTTTATAGATAAGTAGTGATATATGGGTATATAATTATTGCATTTTTGTCATCATATTATTTTTGTGGATAAATTTTTTTTTTAGCAAGAATTTTCCGAAATTTTATATTTGGTTGTTTCGCGTTTTATATTTGTAAATTTTTACTTTTAGAACATATCACATATTGGTATCTTTTTTGCATTTTTTAAATAAAATAAATAATTTAGTATTCTTTTGCAATTTTTTTTACATTTATTTACCAAAATTGAAATTAAGTTAATTGATGTCGTTAAAGCATTTTAAGCATTTTTTTAAAAATGATAAAAATTCAAAAAAGCAAATCATTTTAAATTTTTTTGCATAAAATTAATCCCATAATTTAAGCCCCCCTCTCTGGTATTTCAGGATCAATAATTTTTGTGAACGTTCGGATACGATCAAAACTGACATACAGAAAAAAGGGGTCATTAATCTCTTAGAAAATTTGTAAACGCAGTTTTGCGTTTAAGGGTTAAAACATCACGTTAAAACCAATTTAGTTTTTTTATAAGGCCCCGGTAAAATTTAAAAACGAATCCACTAGTTAAAACCTTAACCACCCTCTTAATACGTGCCTTTGGTTTGTTTTGTATAAAATCAGATACGAGGGGTTAATATTTCGTAATTCATTATAGATGAAAGATAAATATCTTTAGTCTCTTTTACTCTTGTAAACATTGATTTGCAGTTAAGGCTGCAAAAGAAAGTAAAGACGTTTACTCGTTGCTTACATATAACGCTGCTGCACATTTTACGCTGAAATTAGTGTCAAGTGAATGTTTATGTAAAGAGTAAAAAAAATTATACGTCTTGTTAACGTAAATAAAAAAAATATGTATGGTTACACAACCTAGGCTTAAGTTTAACAGTATGAGTTAAGTTTTTTTCTGCAAAAAGAGTTAAGTGATTGTTTAAGCACGCTCTTTCAGAAAGAGTTCGAGCAGGGATATATATTTTTTTATATCTGACAACAGCAATCAAAATAAAAAAAAAAGTATAAAACGTATCTGCATTTGCGTAAAGTCCCTTTTTGTTCTTATCTCATAAATTATACAATTAAAAAAAAAAACATTTTTTTTGTACCTACTAAAACGCGTGTGTAGATAAAAAACACCAAAAATAAACTATTCGTATTTAAGTTTTACTAAAGCTGTGAGCAGCATATTGTGTTTTAAAGATGCTTTTTTTTGCGTTTGTAGAAATTGTTTTTATACAAAAACCCCATAATGCAAAAAAAAATAAAATCAAAGAAAAAATACCTCTTATAACAGTAAACAGCCAGAATTGTGTCTTTGAAGATTTTTTACCTGCAAGTATGTAGCGAATTAAACGTTTTAATAATTGAACATATAACACTTGCTGTTAACACCTAGCCTGATTTTCATGTTATGGGTATTTCAAGTTTTGTTAGGGGCAGGGGACCGATACCATAAATAAAACTTGCTTTTTGGCCATACAGTATATGACCTTTATGGGCGATAAAGTTTTGCTTTTATTATCTCAAAATTTGTAAAAACTTTTAATACATTCTTCCAATTGTTTGCCCATTTATTATTTTTTTTTGCAGAAGCTGGATTTAAAATCCAATATAAATTTCATCCAAAAAGATGTGCATCTTTTTTGGAAAACAAAACAGTACGTAGTTTAAATACTCAAAACGTGCAACGAATGCCGCAGAAACATGCAGAATAGAAACGCTTATTATAATATCATATAGATTCTCGTTAGAAAAATTGTTATTCAAAATGATTGCTTTTAAGTCCAGTGAAAGAAAAAAAAAATATTATAAAGATATAAATGTCAAATGAACTTTTATCATGCATATAAAACTTTGTCCGTGTAGAAAACGTCTAGGCGTTTTTTTATTGTGTGTTTAAAAAATTCATTAGTAAAAATTAATTCTAACACAAGTCGTTGCTGCAAATCTATCTAATTTACGGTAAATTTTGTAGAAAAATATTGTAAATACGAAACCGAAATTTTTGTAGGAAGTGTCATATATAACCATAATATTCATTAAAAGCAAAAACAAAATATTTCATCTCGCCCATATTCCCATACCATATCTGTATCCCATAAAATAAATATATACTCAGGAATTTTTATATATAAAAATCTTGCTTTATACTGTGTTATGATGTCTATAGACGTCATGGATCGTTTCCACACTTTGAAGGCCTCAAAAACACGAAAACTTCGCTTAGAACTAAAAATTCTGACATGCGTGGATCTATTGTTTCTAAGAATTTTATCTTAACTAATACAGTTTAACCTTTATTCATGATCGTGGTTTTTTTAAAGCACAAATTTTCATTGATGATTTTTTTCAGCAAAAAATAACTCCAAATTAAAAATAAAAAAAAATATAGAATACACATTCTGCAAATAGTATCTTGAATATTTTTATTGAATTTTTGATTCTTTTTTTACGTTGTTTTTTATACCAATTTAGCTTAAAAGGGCTAATTTTACATAATTGTAGTATATCATAAAAAAAGTTTTACTGTATATATAATAAAATATATAAACATATTAATATTTATATTTTAATTTTACTAAACATATTAATTTATATCTCCATTGTTTTACCTAAAAAAAACCTTTTTATTTCCCACCATGTAGTGATTTTTATATAAAACTGAATTTGCGTGTTAATACATGCGTACTAGACCCTTTAAATAAAATTACCCGTCGTAAAAAAATATAAGGTGTCGCATGATCCACACTCCTAGTTATACCACATATGCATGGTAAGATTAGTCCTAACTTTTTCTCGTAAACATTCTTTGGAAACACTGTAAATATATCATGTGTTTTTTTTTTCTCCTGTAAAGAGTTATTAAACAGACAAATAAATACTAACGAACAATCCAAGATTTATATGTTAATAATCGAGGTTGGACGTGCGGGTCGGGGTATTACCCGCGTTTGGGGAGTGCGGATCCGGGTCAGGCACACCCTTGCAAATAAAAACTATAACGCTGTTTATTTTTTTAATATAACCCAATTTGCTTTTTTTGATTATTTTTTATATCAATTAAAAATATTAATAAAAAAGACTACAAGCATGTAAAAACTACAAAACGCTCTAGTTCTTTACCTTACGAAATCAATACATATATATGCAGAGAAAAAAAAGATATATCAATATATTTTAAGTGGCATACAATAGGGGTTTGCACTTTAAGTTACATGCGTCAATAGATACATTGTAAACACATCGAAAAAATGTTTTTTTACTGTCTATTTTGTTTAATGTGTTTATTTTTTGTGTTTTTGTAAAATATTGATTTTTTATTCTATAGATCGGATTTATAAAAATGTTTTTTTAGTAAGAAACATGTTCGAAGACCAATATAAATTGATTTTACATTCATATAAACAACAATACTGCGCACATTTTGCCGTTTTGATTTTTTTACGTATTCGAAATACATGCACACTTTTTTGTTTACTTTTATTTTTATTTTTTGTTTTTTTAAATAAAAATTTATAGAAAAATTGACTTTTTAATACGTTATAAGACTAGAGTCTTAGTCTCGAACATAAGACCATGTAGGTAATTCATTCAAATACAGAACGGGAGTCTTTGTGTAAAGGTTGAACAGTGGTTGCAACTACTTTTTTAATGGTAAAAATGCCTTGAGACATTTTAAATTTTGCGTCCATCGTCTAGACTCGCGTAGAAACAATTATTGCTGCCAGCATTACATCAATATAATTTTCAGGCTGTATAAATACAGCGTGTTGTATACAAGTTACAGTTATTTAAAATGTATGGTTTGTCCGGCTTTATGCATTATAAGCCGATGGGTCAAATTTGGTATACCCATATTATGGGATATGATTTATAAAGTTTTATCCAGTACGGCCAATATGGAAAAAATTAGCAAACGTCACAAATATTTGCAAAAATTATTTATAATAAAAATATGTAAGTAATCTTGGATTTTCCGCTGTTCAAAGTATATATTTGCTTAATTTGGTTTTTTCTTTTTTTTTCGTTGCCAATACGAATAAAAGTACATATATATAATATGACAACCTAATGAGTAATTATTATATAGTTAAATTATACACCTATGTATTTTACCACATATTTGAAAATGAAAAAAATAAATAAAATTTCAATGCGAACAACCAGACAAACGATATATAAAATCAGCATCTTTGTAGGTTATGACCGTAAATTTTATTATATCTTAGGGTAAAAACATTTCCACTAAAAACTAGAGAACTAAATCTTATTAGCACTATATTATATAGTATAAAAATGAAAATTGAACATAAATACAATAAACATACAAAATGATTGGTGTTTTTTTTTTCTGCGAGAAAATTGTGTATTTTTTAATTTACTTGTTGGTTTTCTTATGATAAACATTCTGCTAAATAAAATATTATTTGCGTAACTAAAAAACATTGAACGCGTCAATTTTACACGCAAATTATAAATACATGTTTTTACAGTTTTTTATATTCTATGAATTATTCGAAAGATTGATATAGACTAAAAATAAACTTACATGATTAGAAAAAAAATAAATAAATAAGTTGAGATTTAGTTTTACAGCGGTAAACTTTGAATTGTTTTTAACACTAACAAATATTATATGGAAAAATGCACTCAATATTATACCTTTTATGGCCATATATGGCACGAGACCATATAATTTTAGAACACCTTACATTAAAAACATCTTTTTACTGCTTTACAAAGCATGTGTGTTTTTTCAATAAATATGAAATATCTGCACATTTTTTAAAAAAAATACACTATTCGCGGATCGAACAATATAAGAAGAATTCTTGCAACAAATCTTATTACCAATACCGAACAGAATTGAAATCAAACTAAGCACCATGATTCTATGTTACAAAGCACAGCTTTTGTTTAACATCCTAATGGCGAGTTTTACTTTTTCTAGCACTGCTTAATTTTATATTAGCCAGGCTGCTCAAAAAACGACTTTGTTTTTTTAGCAGTGCTTCTTCTATTCATGTTTCTCAGTTTCATATTTTAAAGCAGTGCTAGATTTTTCTGTGCTTAAATCACATATTAAAAACGGTCTGTTAGTTTTTATGGTATTTTAAAAAAAAAGGCAATGCTGAAAAATAGCACTGCCAAAAGGAAAGCAGTGCTTGAAAATTTTAACGGCCCCAGATAATTTTTATAATATACAATTGTATTATATATACAGATAAAAGTTATAATATATGATTTTTATGTGTAGAGTGCGCATTTATGTATTATCTTTAGGTTTGTTTACGAAATCCGCTAGTCAAAAAAAATTAATGTCGTAACAATAGAATATACAGTATGACCCTTCATGATGGCAGTCCCTCATGTAGTCAGATAATATTTTGAACCGAAAATAATACTATTAAAGCGTTAATGACTAATTTTAAACATCTCAATAATTTTATGTTTTCTTTTTTAAAATTACAATTTATTTACAGTTTTTGCAATTCTATTTTAACTAAGATGTCCTCCTGTATATCTTTACAATAGACAAAGGAAAAAGGAAAACAACATAAAATAACAATTTATAGAAACAGTAACTATATGGTGATTTTTTATTAAAAAGGACTCAAATGCAATATTTTTTCTCTTTATACAGCACGTATCAATTTCCGAATATAGATAAACATGGATGCAACAAAAAAAAAACTGAAAACAAAAAAACAATCTATTCATGAAAAAATTGTTTGCCACTTTAGCATTCATAATTGACTAGACTGTAATTTGATGATTTTTTTTATACGAAAAGACATTCTAATCTAAAGATAAAGCATTAAGTATTCGTTTTTCACGATAGAAAAAATGTGTTCGGGTGCAAATTATATATGAAATTGGCGTAAATATAATACAAATGAGTCCACTGTATATATTGTTGCTGTGTTTTTTTTTTATTTGACTTGGCATATTATTGTTTAAACTCAAATGCATCTTATAAATGCTTCAAGAAGTTATTATACAATTCTCTAGTTTTTTTTATGTCAGAAATTCAAAATTTTAATATTTTTTTTTTTCTTTTAATACCGAAAATTATATTTTATAATGTGGAAAATCCGACAATTTGTCTTAAAAACTAGAAATACAATCTTTATAGCTAAGAAACAACTCCTTAGTCTGATTACTATTAATTTTACATAGATAATGCAGCTTTTTATATTGTTCGATGCCTTGTATAGGCTGTCATCATGTATACCAAAATATTTTTTTTATTACAATGCCATTAAAAAGGTAGCAATGTAGCATGTATAATTTGTAAAATTAACATTAGACGATAACACATATAACAGCATTCGTTACGATAAAAGTGTATTAATGTTTCAATTTTACATTTTTTTGTACTAAGTAAAATACCAGCTAAACAACTAAGCAATGGAATATAAAAAAGCATATAAATTACATCTTTTTTTTATGCATATGTGGGTAACACTTATATAAGGTTTATTATACTTTTCAGACTAAGTTTTTTTTTTTTTTGTTTATGACGTCTACAGACGTCATGACTCACATAGGGTGAAAAATCATGACGTCTACTGACGTCATGAACTCTAAAGTGTAAAAAATATTTTCTTTAGGCTTTATTACCTGCCAGGAGTTAAGAACAATAGTGATTTTATTTTTTTATTTTATACAGTGAAAATGGTTTTTTTGTTGCCGTCTGTTTTTTATAATAAAATCATACTTAAACTTATAAAAGCTTATTTTTCAAAATAAAGCTTTTTTTGTTTACACGTCGTCAGTGGCGTACCCAGGTAGGGGGGTGGGATGAAAGGGGGTTGGTAGTGGGGCGTTACCACCCCCCTTGATCTTCCGAAAAACATTGACGACTAAATTATAGAGGGGTCTTTGCTTGCGAAGCAATTTTTTTGATTTGTAAAATCAAAATATAAAAATTTTACTAAATTTTTGTATAAAAAAATAATAAAAGTCAAAACGTCTATACAATATGTTTTTGCGCCCTTTATTTTTTTAAAACACTGACTTTCTTCCGCTTCAAAAAATCCTGGTTACGCCACTGCTCTTCGTTAGAACAAAAGGATGGGTTAAGAACTATCCAGTGTAAATAAACAGTGTCAGTTTACAAGCGACGTAAGAAAGATTACCAAAAGTAAATATTATATTGCGAAAAATCTAGTTCTGAGTTTGTAACCTGCTCGATTATATTATCTAATCTAAATTTGTATGAAAAAACGTTCGAACATATTTTAATAGAGCAAAACGTAATATTGTAATATCAAGTGCTGATTTATACAAAAACAACAATTAAAAAAATTTCAATGTATTTTAAAAGTGATATATCAAGTGAAAACGAAAAGTGTTTTTTAAGACTAGAAAAGTTTGCTTATCTGCAGTATTTTACTTTTAGATTGTTTTTTTCTTGCGTATACTTGCTCGGCCACCTCAATAATAAGACAACGAACTGAAATACAATTCCGAACTAAAATTTCAATTCGTAAAATAAACGTTAAAATCTATCACACAAATGCGCGTGTACTATGTCCGCGCATTATAACGAAATATTGTAAGCTTTGGCATAAAATATATGTGTATTTATAACGACTATTCATAAGAAACGAAATGTATATTTAAACGCATAGTCATTTTGTTTATATTAACAGTACAAAAAAAAGCGCAGAATTGCAAAAAAATATGTGTTTTTCAAAAGCGCCAGACACGCAGTAAATCACAATGAGGTATGCAACGCATAGTGTGTGTAAATTACATCGAATATAAAAAATCTCTTGAGCGTTTATTATAAACATCTGAGAAATTTTGAGCCCTCATATATACTTTTTAATATTTTTTAGGTTTTTCAGGTACTTATTATATGCATATACTATTTCAAAATATTTTAAACTGTTTAAAGTTCTTAAAAGCACTCGTGGTAAAGGTTTTTAAAACAAGTCGACTGTTTAAAAAAGTTTTTTAGTAAAAAGTACAAGTAAGATTATGCCAGTAGTAAAAGACGCAATAGTTTTTATATGCAGCAGATTGTGTTAGTGCGTGTAGTCGTTTTTTTTATAAGACTGGGTTGCTTCAATTTATATATCACGTAAAAAAAAAATAAATTCCATTCTTTGTCTAAAAAATCGTCATTATAACAAAAACGTAAAAAAAGACGTGTACAGCATTATAACAATTTTTTTGTACAATTTGTACTTCAGTGATCAATTATTTACATTTTAAAAAACGTATAGCATGATAAAATTATACCGGTGCTTATTGCGTACTAAATATTTACAAATTATACTTTGCAATATAAAACAAAGCAAGGCTTACGCGTTTTTGCATGATAGAAAAAAAGTCCCAAAAAACAAATGCAAATCCAAAAAAAAAAAAAAACCCAGGAAAAAATACACAAAAAAGTGCGGGTGATGCTTCTGAGCAATTTGATTGTATAAACAAACTAGTTCTCGTCATTTCGTCATTTTGTCTTTATATTTACATTATTATTTTTGCTAATGTTTTCATGCCTGGAAAAATTGATGTATATGCAGAATAAAAAAAAATGTTCGCTAAATAGATAAAATCTGGAAGATTTGTAAAAATCATATTGCAGGCTTACAAAATTTTTATATAATATAACCAAGGCACTTTTTACCTTTACAATCAAAAATTTTAAAGTAGAAAAATAATACTTTTACTTTCAATTACAGTAAGATATGTCTGTAGCTCAAAAAATTGCGGGTTAAATTTGTTCATAATTTCATACTATACAAAGTGACTACGGAAACATGAACGTTTATTTTTGTTACGACTTTATGACTTTTTTAAACTTTATTCGCAATTATCGTTAACTTTCATTATTTAAAAAATTCCTGCACAGTTTTGCGCCAACAAAATTTCTGAGATGTACAGTTTTAAAATGATTTTTGCATGTCAGTTTTTTTTTTAAATCGTAATTTATTCCACATATGATTTATTTAAATTTTTTTTTTTATTGTTGAAACAACTTCAGGCAATTGCAAATGCATCAATTTGTTCAGTTCTACTAGTTAAACTTATATATTGAAACATAAAAACAAATAAACGGGTCAATACCATTGAATATGAAGCCTATACGAAGAAGGATTATTTTTACAAAATATTTTATCTATATTCTTTATAGCGCGAATGCAGCGGTCTTGGATTTTTCTAGTTATGAATTTATCACACGGCGTATTGTAATATTGGCAGGGTTGCAGCTACAAAAATATACCTAATATGCATATACACTGCTTAAAACATGCTGTGCATGGTTATTTCTGTCATACATACTAGTAAAATAATATCACAATTCAAGCGTGCTAGTGTGAAGTCAGACTTTTGTGCACAGTGGGGGGGGGGTTATGTAATGTTTTTTATTGTTTAGAAATAAATCTCAAAAGTTAAATTCAAAAACTTATTGAAAAATGTAAATCTTTTACTTACCTTGTTAAAAATATTTGAAAAAGGATTTTTTTGATTTTTTTGGTGTTTTTCTAATTTCTAATCTCTTACGTGCAGTAATATATTAAGATTTTTTTAACAAATACACTTACAACCGCGTAAAAGCAGTTTAACTAAAACATTTGGTAGTTGAATCCTGGGGTGTAATAAATCACGGTTTTGCAAGAAAAACACTTTTAATGCGCTTGTTTACAAGCTAAATAAAAAAATAGGAGAAGTGTAACCGTATATTTATTGCCTTTCTGTTGTACGACAAAGGCATGCAACAACGATACACGTTATGACTTGTAGCTTTTATAAGAGTTCGTGCACATAAAAAATGCAGCGAACAATTTTATACAACAAAAGTCTACAGAATGTGTAATTTAACTCCAAAATTTAGCAGAAAAAAAACTACAAACAAAAACCTTTTATTTACAGCAATTTATAAAAAAACAGACATGCCATCCATAAAAAAAAAGATTATATGAAAGGGCTCGTTTACGATTATTTACAATTTTCGGTACTAGTTTTTTATATAAAGTAATTTTTTTGTTTAGGCTTGGACTGAAAAAACAACCTACACTAGAATTACGCTTGTTATCGCATAATAACTGTGCTGCTGACCATAAAAAGTTTTCCATCTAGCATTACAATTTACAAATTTAGGTCCGGCGCTTTTTTATTTTTTTTGAATACATATTAAGAAATTATACATTGTAATGATGTCATTGTTTCGAACCAGTATGTCATATAATGATATCATATTACAAATTGGATGGTGCTGTAGCTAAATTAATGCTATTTTAGTTGTTACAGAAAGGCAACGTATTTGATGTATTACTGCTATTGCACTGATACGGACATATATAAAATGCTCATATGATAATACAAAAACTTCTTTTTGCGGATACAACAGACAAAGACGCCGAATATATACAAGTATATACACAGCCTTAGTCGTCTATACATAACCCAATGACATAATTTCTTTACTTGTAAAGACTGAATTCTATATATACTGTTACAATAAAAAGAAAACTTTTATGTTGTCAGATAATGCAATATCAATTAAAAACTGAAATCTACAATATAAAATTAATGATTTGCAACTTTTGCGATAGGCATGGTAACCTTTTACAAAGAAAATTGTGAAAAAACCAAAATATTATACAAAAAAGCCTACAACAAGAATGACTATAAAAAAATATACAAGCAAAAAATTTATCATACAATATAAATACAGGGAATTTTAGCGGATAAATTTAAGAAACAAATACTAGTAGAGCGTAACCAGGATAGTTTTTTTTTTTTTTTTGGGGGGGGGAGGGTGCAAAAAAAAATGGCGCAATCAAAAAAAAATATTTTTTAGCAGGGTGCAAAAAAATTTGCAATGTAGAAAATTTTTTAAAATATATTTTTCGGGTACGTTCCCCCCAAAATCAGACCCACAAAAATTCAGGCGTCTATTTTTTAGGGGGCATTTGCTTCTTAGCCCCATCCTGGTATCGCCACTAAATACAAGCGTTTGTCTGCAGTGCGATTTCTTTTATCTTCAAAAAGCGATTGATGACATCGCAGCCTAAATACCATGTGTTACTGTAATAAAACAAATCAATTTAAGAAAACAAGTCTACGCAGTTATGACACTTTTGCAGTATAAATAATAATTGCAAGTAAATTACAACCTTTTTTTGTATTTTTATTCCAATAAAGCTGCAAGATATTTGCCTAGTCTTTACGCACCTGCAGAAATAAAAAACTATTATGAATTCTAGTGTGATATTAAAAAAACAAAAAAAAACCACATGTTGTTTAAATGACAGAAATCTTTTACAACAATATGTGCTGTATTGTTTTTATCGTTATTTTTGTTTTTATAGATATTTTATATTTAATATGGAACGATACAACATACTTATTTTAATGTATTTCTAAATAATTTTTTTTACATACTTCGTATATCCCAAAATGAGTTTGTTAAACCTCCTATTTGTATTAAACTATTTTTTCACTATTTCGTATGTATTTATTTAAATTTTTTGTTCTCTTTGTACACTTTGTTTATGTCTTTTTTTACTTTTTTTTTTGCCATTCACTTTTATCTCAAACGCTTATTCTTTCTTTTTAGTACGTAATTGTATTTAACTCAGAATGATCTTTTTTTGCATATTTTTTTGTATTTTCTATATTCTTTTGTTTTGTTTTGTTATTTTTTGCTCTTTGTTCTCGTTTTCATTACATTGCCTGTATCTGATTCCTTCTATATGTTTTTAATTTGAGTTATTTTTAGTTAAAAGAGTATATATACTTTTTTCTTGCAGTTCTCTTTATTCTTTTGTTTTCATTTTTTCATTTTTCTTTTATTCACTATTTTTTACTAACTTGTTTTATTCGCATGCTTCTCACTATAGTCATAATTACATTTTGTTTTTTTTAGGATATTTATGTTTTTTTTTTCTTTTGTATTCTCTAAAAATTTTTCGTTGTCTTTACTCTTTTTATTCTTTTTTGTTATATTCTCGTAACCTTTTTGTTTTTCTGTATCGTTTTTTAGTTTTTTTATTAATTCTCTAAAAAATCGTTTCGTATACTCGGTATCCTTTTTTGTAGACACTCGTATACGTAGAATGCTCCGTGTTTGTCTATACCGGCAGACTATCTATTGCAGATTAGCTTTAACCTCTTGTTAAAGCTGTTTAAAAAGTTATTATTTTTATCGCTTATACCCACTGGGTATTCCAATTTTTCTCTAGGGGGGTCCGCAAAAAAAAACAAAACTTGCTATATGAAAAGACGTAGTCAGTATTTTTTAAAAACGTAAAAAAATGTCATCGAACTATTCTTTTTTTGTGTAAATGTATATATTTTTTTTTGAAAAATCTTAGATTGGATAATTATAGGTTGCTTTTTTTTCTTGAATAAACTAAACCGAAAACCCCTGAAAATCTAGGCGCTAAAAAATACCTGCA
>JAQFYM010003952.1:0-16921 GCA_034694785.1 Agrenia bidenticulata | reverse complement strand
AATAAATTGCACAAGATATAAAACAGTAGAAAGTTTTGATATTGTCAATACAAAGTTTAGTAATGGAGCTACCAAAAATTACACAGTTTAGATTAAAATATAAACAAATAAAGATACTTTTTTACTCGTCGATTTTGAGTTAACTTTAAAGAAAAGTGAAACTATTTTGTTTCAATTTATTTTTTATAAATCTCATAAAAAAAGAACAAAACATAAATTTTAACGTAATTTAAACTTTGCACACATCAAAGCCAGTAACATAGCTAGCATATAATTTAAACAAATAAAGGTACTTTTTACTCATCAATTGGAGTAATCTTTAAAGCAAAATAATTAGGAGTAAATATTTGACGAATAGACTTATGATTGGTTTCAACTATGGGATTTTAATTTAAACAGGAGATGGTGTCTACCCTCATTGCCGCATTATCATTAAACTAATTAGAAATATCAAAGCCGACTCGGGGAATATTTTACATATCCCTGTGTGATAAGTATTAAAACCGTTAATCCAACCTACGTCACCATTCTACCCATTATCAAATAAAAATTAACATATAAAGGAGATTGGTTCTGCTCAGACCATATCGGCCTAACTGCCTAACAGTTAACATCTTTAATTCTACTCATCCCAATCGTAAAATCATGCACACCGACCACAAAGGGCCCGCCCTACTAAATTATCCCATCATTTAAAGTCAACATGCACCGGGTCAAATAATAAAGGCTTATATTTTTCTACTCTAAAGTGCGTCAAAAACAAAAACAACATCAAGATATAGAAAGCAAAAATTAACAATATAATTTACTTGCAACCTGTGACCTCTGTTGTGATACTGGACAGAGATAATCTCAAATTATTTATCCCGTAGCTCAGATGAACTTTAACACGGGAATGGACATGTAATTAAATGTGGAAAGAATGGAGCCATTGATGCCCACTGTAGAAGATATCGAACATAGGCTTAACATGTAGCTCAAGATTGTCAATTGACAAATGGGTCGGGGGTAACAAACGAATGCACTTCGCACTTCTCTAAGCTCCATCGGCTTAGCTCTTAAAAACTATTTAAAACCACAGGGCTGAAGCTTATCATAGATTAGTCCCCTCCAGTCCTTCTCACATCAACATCATATTCCTTACAAAACTTTTCAACACTCTCAACCTGAGCTGAGCCAACTGAGTTTGAAATATGTCCAAAGCCAATATCCAAGTGGCCAAAGGGTCAATCAAGTGCTACTTGGGGGAAGGGCCGCATTGGGATGCGGATAAGAAGGAGATGCTGTACGTGGATATTTTCGGCAAGGCTGTCCTTCGCTACGTCCCTTCCACCCAACAATGCTACAAGGTCACTGTCGGTAAGAAGGGATGAGTTGCAAGTTTTTCCGTCCTCCTATTCTAAGGGTATTTTGAATGGGGGTTATAGATGCTGGTCCAGTCTCCCTACCCAGTCAGAACTTTCTCAGTAAACAATGCGTTTTACGTTCGGTTAAAAATAACTGTAAAATGCTATGTGTTTGGCAGACCTAGCCTCACAAATTACAGCACGTACGTTAGTTAGTTAGGCATTAGTACGCCCATTTTACACTAGTTTTACACGTAAAGCAGTTCCAGTAATACTTTTGTATTCATTAGGTTAAACATACGTTGACTACAAATGCTAAATGCTAATATTACGTGATGGCATTACATTCATTTTACTCGTTTGATTCCACTTGCAATTACTTGCATCATATTAAACTTTATTTGACTTTGTTTTGTATTGTACTGATAAAATAATTAAACATTAAGGAATTAAGATAAATGAAGTTTGATAATATTATCTAACATAGGTATACAGATGTAGCTATTTTATAAAGTACTATTTTACAGGTGGTTATAACTTTAGGAGTTTGAAGCAAAGTTTTAGAACATTTAGGCGATGGATCACACTCCTTAAGAATGGGGAAATTAATTTTAAAATATCATCTAGAGCGTTGTGAGTAATATTGTGAGTAAAACTCCGGTTGCGGAGTTCTCTGACTACACTTATCGCTGGTGAATACTGTGGTTCTGGAACAATATCAATAGACCTATCACTAACTACAGAAACATTATGGCTAGGATCAAAATCAATTAAACTTTGATAGCCCCCATCTTCAATAAAAGCCAAGGAACTTTGAATTGAAACTGGCGTAGACGGAATCATTGATCGATCGTAGAGATTCATTGTCATTTAATTCAATCGCGACGTCTGAGCTTGAATTTTGAAGGATCCGTGAGAGATGATGGATATTCCAGTAAGTCCTGGTCCTTGAGAGGAATTAAGTAATGGTGGCTGACTGGAAGTTTGAGGGTTAACGAACGCTTGAAGTGCAATTTCCAATTGAGTTACAGAATTATTAAGTGCCGAGGTCGTCGAATAGTTGAATAAGTTGTCTGTTGGATAAAAAATATAACATAAACTAAATCATTTACTTCTATTATCCCAGAGTACATAGTCACAGTCAAAAACGGTTCAAATTCGGTAAGACAGAAATTTTTACCAGTGATGGAATCCAGATCTGGCGCTTCATTTTCCGAAGTTAAGGAACCCGATGAAGAACGTGATCGCTGTTTAGCTGGAGTTTTGCGTCGTCTCAGTCTGGAATGTTCTGTCTGTTCTGAAGACTAATTGTTTGATAAATATTTAAAACTAAATGCGAAGAATTCTGAACTGAATTTGAGATCTGTCTGGAGGGAACTGGTGGTGGTGTATGAGCATGTTGCTATTTTCAAAATGGAGGGTGGTAAAACTACTTGGGTTTTACAGGAGTAATATTGTTACAAGTGCTCTTGTATTAGTTTGACTTCATACGTGCAATATATTGTAGTTTAACAGGCGTACAAAATCGGTTAAAACTGCCCATAAATACGTTCGTTAAACTTATGTTTTCTGTGCGAAATTTCGAAAAAATTACTGATTAAAGACTCAGTAATTCTAAAGCTTGTATTACGGAGCATTTACTGTAGAAAATTACATTCAATCTACAAAAACAAGCATTTTACAGGCTGCCGAACGAAATACTGGAGATTTACAGAGTACAGTTCTGACTGGGTTCCCCTCAGAAATGTGTCAATCTGTGAGTTTATGTGATGACGATGATTATAGTTAATAGTTAATTAAATGTGTTTGTAACTTAATTACTTAAGGTAATTAATACGGTCAATAGCCTCTTGATTAGTGAAACCTGTCAATCCCAGCTCACATAATTTATACAATGATTTCTCAAACTTTTTGAATACCACACATCCTCCCAACTCCATGATGACACACACAAATCTCACAAGTATAAAGGGAGTCTGGAGGTGTGGCCGGATTTATTTACACTCAGTTCTTCTCAAGTCTCCAGTCAAGGGTCCAGCCATTGCAACATTTCCATAATGAACTCCTTTGTGGTTATCAGTCTCGCCTTTTTGGCCCTATTTTCGACCCAAGTGGGTTACCAGAGTTATTAGGATTTTAAAATAAAAAATTAAGGATAATTAAATTAATTATGGTATTGGTTATCCCAGGTCTCGTGTGCCTCGTCAAGGGTCGAAGTCTCAGTGTCCGTTGACCACAACACGGACGGAAAGCCCCAGCCGAGGTTTGCAGTGACTGAGCCCGCATGGGTCACGGAGGTAAGGGACATCATTTAAGTTAATAGATTTTGAAGGTGGTTTAAAGGGGTTTTTAATGAAGGTTTTTAATTTTAATTGGTAGCTTCTAGGGCCTAGTGAAGCCCCTGCGACTACGAAAAGGCCGAGCATTCCGGATCGGATCCGAAATACGGTGGTGACGGGCTTCCAGCAAATCGGGAATACGATAAATGAAATCCCCGTGAGGATTAATCAAATTTTCCAAGGGATTCAGCAAGGAGCGACGAATATTATTCGGAGGCCGATTACCACTTCGAAACCCGGTGGGGCTGGAGTTCCGGCTGTTGCTAATGAAACGGTCGTGAATGCCACAGCCACTGCTCCTTCTAAGAAGCAGTAGATTCTTTAAGAATCAGATGAACGAGTTGGAATTTTCTAACTGGGGATTAAAGTTTGAAAGTGTTAATATTCGATAAAAAGAATAAAGGAATGATTTGGGAATTTAAAATAAATGGAAAGCAAATGAATGGAATGAAGCTTAGAAGTTGCGTAAATCAGCTTAAAGTGTCAAATATGAAGTTGGAGTTGAAAAAGTTCCACCTGCAGGGACACTGTCCCTTTCTCTTAAAATAGGCTTATTGTTAGAAACATTGAATTGGGTTTTCCAGTACCTTGTTAAAGATTTTTGAAGATAAAGAAAAAACTTCAATTGAGATTTGAAAAAAATTTAACCGGACAGGGTTAGCCTGTTGGGTTTTTGTAGGTAAACATTCGAACTCGGGTTAAAACTGTTTTAATGTATCAAAGAAAAAATATGTATCATGTATCACCTTATGTTATTGCATGGAGGTGGGAAAAAATATCCTATTAAATATTAGGTTGGGTTAGGTTAAGTCTTTCATTAATCCTCATAGCTGGAGGAGTAAGTCCTCGACCACGGGCATTGGGAAAAACCATAACCTTTCGTAAAA
The DNA here is from genome assembly GCA_034694785.1 of Agrenia bidenticulata. Classification (NCBI taxonomy): domain Eukaryota; kingdom Metazoa; phylum Arthropoda; class Collembola; order Entomobryomorpha; family Isotomidae; genus Agrenia; species Agrenia bidenticulata. The sequence goes on along the minus strand of JAQFYM010003952.1, from coordinate 12,349 downwards.
ACGTAATATTCGAATTTGACCCCGTTTTCTTTCGCAAAGTTCTGAATGGCCTTCTTTCCATTAATCTGAAATAAATTATTTTCATATGTTACTCTAGACCGATTCTATAAATGGAGAAATGCAAATTAAAATATGCAAAGAACTAGAACATACTTTAAAGCCTATGAGTCGGATGTAGTTGAGATGCTTCAACTCTTTCAACTCATCTTCTAAGTCCTCTAGACCGTAACTCGTCTTTCCGACCATGGATTTTTTTATTTCTACAAATGTGCAGCACAACAGACCTGAAAGGTAAAACATTGTAATCCATCATACTTTAATCGTTCTTATGATTTATAATTAAAGGATCAAGCAAATATTCGGGCAACTTACTTGGAATCTGCAAGAGTGCCTTAAAAGCCAGTTGTAGATCCCCTGGGGCTGTATTGCTGCAAAGCCTTAAGTTGAGATCCTTGAGTTTCTTGAGGCCGGATAAAATCCCAACTGCTTCTTGCAAAAGAATACCCTCCCCCATGGTACACTTACGACGATCATATACTCCGAAACACAAGCTGAGAAGACTGAGGTTAGGGAACCATTTGACCACATTTGACAATGAACTCACTTCCAACACATTATAATGGAAACGCCAAGGGAAAAAAAGTCTTTTCAGATTTTGATGAGGGGGAGCGTTGAGATTGTCAGCATTGGAAAATAAATGATCCGGACTGGATCGGAAACATCCAATCCTCAACGTTTCTAAATTCACCAGGTTTTTTATCACAATTTCGAAGAGATGTGATTGGAATACTTCAAAATTATTCGCATTATCACGATCGAATGCGCACTCAATCAACTCAAGATTTTTCAGACTCGATCCGATTGTTTTGATCATGAGATGGAAAGACCTCGGGTCTACGTTTGCTGATTCGATTTTGAGTGTTTTTAATTGATTTGATAGAAAATGAATATTGGGTACAATCTTTGTGTCCCTGTGGGTTCGAAACCCTTTCCATGTAAATTTTTCCAACTTCTTGGTGATGTGTTGTAGAGCAGTGAGATTTTGGTACAGTGCGTCATTATATACCTCTGTGCATGATTCTTTACACATTCTTAAGACTTTGAGTTTTGTGGAAGCTGCAACTAATTGAACTAAATAATCTTGAAATCCTTGAGGTATTTCAGATAATAGTTTAATCTTGACATTTCGTAGATTAGTAGGAGCTGTTAACTCAAGAGATGGGACCACGTCTTCGTCTTCGGCTCGGGGAAAGTCAATGACCAAAATGAGTTGTTGAAGAAAAGGAGACCACATTGTGAGGACTCGATGGATTAGTCGTTGGCAGAATTCAGGTCCATCTTTCACATACCAATTATCAGAATCTTCGTGCTCTAAGTATAAAGTGTTTAAAAATGTTCCATATTTTTGTAAAAGATTGACTATCTGTTCTCTCGGGAAGTTATATTCGTTGAGTCTGAGTTTGCCAAAAAATAGGGCAGGATTTGGAGAGGTGGCCAAGGTGTTTTGTAAATCACTGACCAGTTTCCTTTGGCATCGTATTCATCGAGTTTAACCCAATAGGAGGAGGATAAGATTTTTCCAGCTTCCATATTCCAGAACTTGTTAACGATGTGAGAAGCTTTTAATGTGTCCAGGTCCACATATTCCAACATATTACTTAGAATCTGAAATATAATATTTGACATTTGAATTGACATGTTGAGATTGTAGTCAGTCTTCCTGGTGGAGTGGTCATTTCAAAATTTTGACCTGTGACCTCCAAATATGTCAAACATGTACTTTAAAGTCGGCAATTTGGCTCCAACCAGCAAACCCATTAAAACTACATCCACGCCACCTACTTTAATTCTAACGAAAAGTATTGGTTTGCTGGAAATTTTTTGTGCGAAATTCATATTTGGGTTCAACATTGGTTGAACCCTTCAGACGTGTTTTTTGCTCAATATTGAAAAAATATCATTTCAAACTTATGAATAATTTATGAATGCGATTCGTCTACCCTGCTAAATATTATCGAGACTTTTCTACTAAAGTAGTGGCCCGTTACGGGCCTTTTTCCGACTAATCCACTTTATTTAAAGAAGTACCAACGAAATCTTTTTATAGGGATTGCTCGATTGTATACAGCTTAAATATAATCATTCATCCGGTTGCGTTCTTAATAAACGATAGGATTGAAAAAAATTATTATTATTATTTGGATTGGATTGAATTATGCTCCTCTAAGTTCATATCATCTAAACAAGAATAGTGGTCTCTGTGTGTGTCTGTGCCCGTTGAATCTACCGCTCGACTTTAAAATAATGTTGCACAGTGCCCCTGCACTTTTATGACGTCTCTGCGATGCTGAGAATGGCAGGTCCCATGGCCGATTATTTTTCTAGGCGATGCCCGTTATAACGGGCACCGATGGCTAGTGGTCTTTAAATGGAAAGAAACTGAACTCTAGAGATATTTGTGTATCTTTCATGGAATTGTATTTTATTAAATATAAAATATTCATATTCCATTTTCTCCTCCTTTTCATAGTTTTCATACAACGATTCCAATTGCTTAGCCCAGTTTGAAGCAATTTGTTATGCTTGAAGACTTTGAAGAAGTTGTTGGAGTGTTGGAGGAGGCAGCAGTGGCGGTCTTGACCAACAGAGATTTCAAAATGTCTGAGGACGTGATCTTCATAGTTGATGCCTCATTTAATTGAATCCCCTGGTTTTTGGAACTTGTAGTCGGCCTTTGACTATCAGCCGTCAAAGCGCTTGGAATCTTGGACTGATGCGGAGTTGTTGAACTTCCAACAATGGCAGCTCCACTAGGTCTCCCACTTGATCTTGTAGACATCATTATGTCACTGTTCAGAGATCGCAAAGCCTAAAATTACATAACCCTGTAATTACTAGATCCTTTACTTCAATGCCTATAAAAAATTATGAATTTGATATTCACTTTTCGAATGCCTGTAGCATTGTCATCAACAACAAGCGACTGAACGCGTCCTTGTGTCCCATTTATTGCGAAAAATTTCTGGAAGGATTGGACAACACTGGAATTTTGGCCCTTCCCAGCTTGCAAGAAACTGAACGTAGTTCGTTTGGACATCTTCTGACCCATAAGATCTTGTACGGACTGAAGAGTGTAGCGCGTTGAGCAATTGTCTTCACCGTCAGTCAAAACGCAGATTTTAACTTCATCGTGCCGTAGTACTAGAAATAATTAAATATTAATACTCACTATTTTAAATTCGTAATTATTCATAAAAGAAAATTTGAATTTGAATATAAAACTGACCCGACTCCGGGATGCTCATGAGCATATCCCCACAAGCGTCATACAATGCTGTACCCCCTTCCTTATTACATGCAGCCTCCATTTTGGTCACAATGGTCGAAATGTCAATTGCAGTTTTGAGGGCTGTAACCACCTTCCATGCCGTCGAACTGAAGAGGGTTATGTCAAAGAGAGCATTGTCAGGCAAGGTATTGATGATTTCTTGAATCTGGACACAGACTTCTTGAATTTTAGAGCCTCTCATACTTGGACTAACATCCACAGCCATGTAAACACACACATGGGTCGTGTAACCCGAACTTGTCGAAGACCTACTTGTCCCTCCAAGGTTAGTTAAAGTTGACATGATTATATTAATTATATTATAGACAGGATCTTATTAACATGAGTTTTCCCCAATTCTCTTCTACAACTAACACAGACTTTTCAGTAGCTAAGACTTATGAATATTTTATTTTTTCGTCCATACGCCCTCATTTATGCGCAGAGTTTTGTGAGCTAACATTATCATTGAAGAGACGTCTAAAGAATATCAAGTTAACTTTGGTTAATCGTAATTGCGTTCAAAGTTTGTTTCATGCAATGAACTCTATGCAGGGAGCCGATACTATCGGAATTTATAAGCTCTTATCATCATTTCATTCCTAATCTCATATGCCACTGTAATACTGAAGTAAATAATGTTACGCTATCATTTTATGGTATGAGCAATCGTGGGTGTCGGATAAAATTGATACGACACTTAATGAATATTTTCTCGTCTTAAAGTTTTGAACAGTCATCTCGAAGAAAACCCTTTGTTGAGAAATGGGGTGAAAGACAAAGAACAGGTTTCTGTGGGCATTTAAATAAAAGACGATTCATTTAAAGCATTATAAGAAAGCTTTCATTTAATTTACTGATAATTATTTCATTAACTCGTCTATACTGGTTTAGCTAGCAACCATGCCATGCCTGTCAGTCTGTCCGCATTCTAGGGATATGATGCATTTCATAGAAATTGTAGGAGGTTTGAAACAAAGCTATGCACTTTTTTATGATTATTTAGTCCCCAGCTGGCTCCTAATCTAAAAGGATTAAGTTGAATTATTTATAAAGAAAATGTAATTTCATAGAAAGCTCTGAAACAGAATTAGTAACAGAACAATTAAATCATCGTTAAGGTTGAAATTGAATGATTAGTGAAGCAATTGAATTAATTTAAAGAGACGGATTATAAAATTACAGAGAAGAACCTGATAAGGTAAGACAGCTTGAACGGCTTAATGAACTTGGATATCGATCGTCACCAGCTGAAAATCCAGACTCAGCAATAACAATAAGAAAATGATTTTTCAGTCAATAAAATAAATAAATTTATAGATCTTTTGCCTTAAAAAATTAATTTTCATCTACCAATCTTAAAACCACAATATTTCAGTGTACGGAGATCTCCAGTGGGTAGTCTCCCGCTGACTGTTACCCAATACCCATGGATTATCTCCCACTGATTATTTCCCACTTAAGCCATTTACCTACTGATTAGTAGTGATTACAAACCCACACTAATTATTATCCACTAATGACAATTACCCACTTGTAGTAATAATAACCCACACGAATAGAAATATCAAGGTTTCGACTATGTTGTTATGTTTTTCATATAAAAAATACACAAGTGGAAAATTGTAGTCACCAGCGAGAGAGTATTATTTAGTTGGGAGAGAGAGAGGAGCAAGGTAAAGGGAATGTGTGTTACACGCTCCAACTCCAATCTAAATCCGCTTGTTTGCTTACAAACAAAGGTAGATCAGTCATCAGTAAGTTATGTCTACCTGAACATTTTTCAGTCCGTTTTCTTTACTAAAAACAGATCTAAGAAATTTAAAATGTAAATATGACTTCAGGTTAGACTGGATAAGTAAGGTAAAGAGAATTTGCGTTGCACGCCCCAACTCCAACCTTAATATTACCTTACTCCAAACTTATTTTTAAGTCTGCCGTTATTTTTACCAAAACGACTGCAAGTACACTATATTACTCAGTCCGATAATTAGTAACAGAATTAGAAACAATAACATAGTCGAAACCTTAATACATCTATTTGTGTAGGTTATTATTTCTACAAGTACGGAATTGTCATTAGTAAATATAATAATTAGTGGGGGTTTGAAATCATTAGATAATTGGCATAAGTTAGTTTTCATTGATTGTGGTATTGCGGGTATGTAAAGGTCCCCTCATTCAGTAATTTATAAATTGATTGAGTGCTTGAAAGAACAACAAGTGCTCATGAAACTCAGCATTAATCAATTTCGAGCAGGAACAGTATCTGCCTTCCGTGAAAGGTACAAACACGTTCCTCAAGAATTGAAATAAATAGTTGAAGAAAATGGTTCCCCTGATTTCTGTCCGATTGACTATATTCGTCGAATAGCATACCCTTATCGAGCAGTTAATTTGTAGTTGTTAGAACCATTTATTTGATAAAGTTTATTTAAGATGTTGACAGTATTTTCACACTAGTAGAACCCAAAAAATGGGTACGGAAGTAATGCTCTCTCGCTGGAATTGGTTACTACTCCGAATATTCCAATGGTATCAAAGTATCAAACTGAAGATTCATTTTAATGTCTTGCCAATTTCAACGAATTTTAAACAGAAATACAGCTTGTCTCAAGCCATTGTCCGAGTATAAAACATTAAATAGGTGGAAAACGGCTCAGGAGATTTTTATTTAAAACAGTTTGTTCGAAAGCTAACATTCAAGAAGTAGGTTTCAATGCAGTCAAAACATTTAGGTGGTGTCAACAAATGACTTATTTGGGTTTTACCTGATTTTAAAGAAATCGCCTATGTTGTTAAATTTTTTTGCTTGTTTTATATTTATTTACCCATCACCCTGACCTGACCCTGAATTATTGTAGGAGGTAGAACCCCTACAATAATTCGGAGCTTCGAATGAGCTATTCCATTTTGACCTACGGGGTCGGGAAGTATGATTCTATAGCATCGGACAGACGGAACGACAAACATTTAAACACATTTATAGAGAGGATTATGTGTATTGTAGTATTATGGCAATTGAACAAGACGATAAAATTCAAGTTTTAATATTTACTGAACTCTGAGATTTAAGTAGCGTGTTGCAAAAATAATCGGTCATGAGTTGGATCATCATGGTCGGTCATCAGTCTACACGTTCAGTCAAGTAATAAAAAATGTTCCTGGTATTTTATGGCAGTTCATTTGTTCATACCCTGTAAATCATCAACATAGCCGTTATACTGTATCAATAATTGTTCTTTTAATCTCACGAGCTATCTCTACAGTTTGGATTTCCAAAATAATCAAGGATCATCGGTTGAAAAGTAAAACCTTGTGACTAGCGTAATTTGGGACCAGTGCGGTTTTTTTTGCCCAGTAATCGTTAGAAATAATATTGTCAAACTTGATTATTGGTTAAAGGTAAATCAGGTTTTTTGAAACATGCAGAAGACGAGCCTCTCAGGTAAAATAGTTGCATTTTGATTGAAAATATGACAAATAAATAGTTACGTGGAATTTTATGTACTGTATATTAAGAATTGTCCCAGAACTTTTATTAAATGCATTTTAGAATGTTTTTTTTTATATTTCATCTATCTGATTTTAGGCTCACGTCTCTTTCAAGGCTACAAAATTAGCAAAGTTCTTGGCCAGGGATCTTTTGGCACAGTATTAAAATGCGAAAATCGGCTTGATACGACGAACTATGCCATTAAAGTCACTGGAGACGCTTCAGATTCCATAAAAGAGATCGAGAATCTTGTCAAGGTTCCCCAACATGAGAACGTGGTCCAGTACATCACGTGTTGGAAAGACAAAATTTCTAAATCTGAGCTTGACAGCTTAGAATCAATCCCAGGATACAGCAATGTAAATACGTTAAGGTACATAAACGTTTTTGGTGACTAATTTATAATGTACAAGGGACTTATTTAAGCTTTTAATCGAAATGAATTCTTGGTTTATTTCTTATTTTATAGTCTTCCAACCGGGCTTACTTCCCTAAATGTAATCTGCATCCAAATGGAACTTTGCGGCCAAGACCTCCGCAGTTGGCTTGCAGCTCAGACAATTGTAAACGAACAAAACGTTATGGAAATCTTCATTCAAGTGGTGAGAGGTATCGAACACATTCACAACCACAACCTTATCCACCGGGACTTAAAACCTGAAAACATTTTCATGGGCATTTCAAACCCGTTAATAGCCAAGATTGGGGATTTGGGTGCGGGAATCGGGCACAAATCTACAAATTCTGCAACTCATACTGCCTCAGTAGGTACAAAGATTTACTTTGCTCCAGAACAATTTGGAAATCAATATGGAAAGACGGTGGATATTTACGCCTTGGGAATCATCCTATTTGAATTGCTCAACCCTTCCATTCAACCGGCAGCAAATAACAACTCGACTGCAAAGCTTGTTTCTGCTATCAATGAACTCAAGTTCAAGCAAACTTTACCGATAAATGGCAAGTCCAAATGGCCCTTGGCCAGCCAACTCATCTTAAAGATGACCAGCGTCTCCACAAAAGACAGACCCACTTATAGCGAAATCTTTGGAACGTTTGGATCAGGGTCGACATCAAGTAGGACCAGCTCTGCATCCCCAATTCCTCCAACTCGACCACAAGCCACGAGAAGCGGAACAACCCGCCCAGTCCACCTTAATATCGGTTGTGATGGGTGTGGTGCCAATAATATCCCCGGTGTCCGGTACAAATGTTCCATTTGTTCCGATTATGATTTGTGTGAGACTTGTGAGAAACGAGCCGGGCTGCACCCCTCGGATCATGTTTTGTTTAAAATCAAAGAGCCCCAAACACAAGAACAGAACCTTGCAATTCTATTAACAAATATTTTGGTAAGTAGTATGCTTGAAGGCTCACAAGGTCAGCAACCAGAGCAGCCAACTTTCAACAATCCACCAGCACCACTGACAACAGGTGTAAAAAAAAAACCTGAGCGTTCAATAGAGTGTAGAATGATATGATGAAGGCCTGAGTACATTTTACCCTGAGGCCATTAAGTCGGGTTCAATTCAATCCAAGGTATCCCAATACAAATTTATTTGCAGATGATAATGACAAAACTCAGATCGAATCAAGGAACGATTAGAATTTTGTGCTCCTTTCGGTTAGAGAAAAAGCAACAGCTGACCGTCCCGTTTCATGAGATCGTGCTAGAAAAAGACTTTTTTTATAATGAACGTGTCTCTTAAATGTTCGTTAGTCATAGAAGAGTTAGAGTGATAAGAAAGGTTCTTAAGTCCTACTTCCTATTCGCTATGTAGTACAAAATATTTAAACGATTTCTTAAGAAACTCATGTCACCAACAAGTCTCACGAAAAATTAGGATTCTTTTATACATTTTGATACCAAAACTTAATGTGCAATGACAATAAAGAAATTTAAAATGTGGAAGGGACGGGTCCATCAACCCAGTCAACAAGGCTTTTGTCCTGCAAGATTAAGCCACCACGGGGTTCCATTATATCCGGAGGGAGCAGAGCTGCCCACGTCGGGGCGATGGCCCCTTCTTCAGGAGTGTAGTTACTTTTGCCCCCAGTCATATTGCTCCTCACCCAGCCGGGATGAACACTGTTTACAACAAGGTCGTCATAAGGTCGAGTGGCGTACTCTTGTCAATGCATAGACTGCTAATTTCGAAACGCCGTAAGCACCATTTGGCCATCCGGCCGTCATGTGATTCCCATCCTTCACACACCTGTCATTTCAAAAAATCTATCAGCATGGGATTCAAATCGGGCTCTTCACCAGACGAGATTCGAGACGAGACATATTTTTTGGTCTCTTCCCGTTTCGAGACGAGACGAGGCGCAAGTCGAGATGTCCATCGTCTCGAAACATGCCATCTCGAAGTAAATCGAGACAAGACATCTCGCCTCGTCTTTGGAGAGGCCTAAATTGAAATCAATTAATTTTATCAGCAGCACAGACGGGGAAATGACCTGCCCTACTACCCTGTTTGGATTTAGCAGAGCACATCCGGCATGGCTCAATTCCCCGTCTATGTTCAGTATGAGCTAAAAGGATAAGATTTAGCTGTACTTGATATACTCGTTGATGATCTGTCAGCTTTGGTGACGAGAATCGTTTTGCAATTTCGCTGCTCCGGTTCTCTTGGCATTGATTTTGGACAAGTGTCCTAGAAAACGAATTAGAACAGTTTAATTTTAAGTTTAAAAATAATTAAAATGGTTGTGTTCGAAACAGAGTGAGTTACCCAATCCGCTGGAAACGTTGACTACCCGGGCATGAGGCCTCAGAAGTGGAAATAGATCTTTGCATACATTCAAAGTGCCGAAATAATTTATGGCCATCGTCTCCTCCGCCTGCTCCGTCAGCGGTGCTGATAAATTCGTCTACGTCACAATTAAAAGTATAAAATCATCATTTAAAATTATCAATTAAAAAGTTTCGAAATGAATTTAATCCTCTTACGAAAAAGGAAATGGCCGCATTGTGGACAAGCATGTCAAGTCCCCCGTAAATATTTCGAATAAATTCAGCAAACTTGGTCACACTTTCCGCACACTCAATGTCCAATTGATGGAACTTGGGCTTTAGTCCCACCTGATTATAAAACCCATCAATAAAAGTTAATTAAAATGAACAATTCACATCACCTTTATATAAAATTGCCAATGATTTTACACAATTAAATTTCAAAAGCGTAATGTGACTTGTTGCAGTTGGGCCAGGGCTTCTGGGAGCTTCTTTTTAATCTGCTTCATCGGATTGCGCTTCCAAGTATTTATTGAGGTCCTGATAATAGTTTTCAACCTTTGAGTAGTGGCGAGTATATTTGGGGGGGACAGGGGCCCAAATATTAGCATTTTGGACAGGAGGAGCTACACTTTTGATCATTCCAAACTCCTTTAAATAAAATTTTTAAAACATCATTTGCTTTGCAATTAAAATTAAAGGTTTAAGGAATATTTAAATTATAGTTACAGCTCTCTGAGGGACTTTGGCGGTATCCAGATGTCCCTTGATTGTTGGAAACTGTGCCTTTGAAATATGACCTGTGTGGTACTCTTGCATACCTTTAAATTTAATTTCAATTAATTTGAGATGAAAATTTTATTTAAAAAAAGAGGGAGGAGCTAATAATTTTTTTACCTGGCTTGACAATCGATTGGTCCGTATTGGATTTTTCCATTGTGTTGAATGAAATATTTAGAGCCTTTATAAATCCACACCTCTCTTTTTCAAAGGTTAATGATAAACTTAAAGTGTTGGCTGTCGTTTAGTATTAAAAATGTGAAGATTCAATTCTAAAACTTGATATATATATTATGACGTATAGTAATCGATTTTTTTATATACTTAAAAGAGGGCTACAAATATGGGCTAGTTGCCGTTGCCATATTAGGGACTCCCAATCTCTGAGCTTAATCTTCTCCTTTTACTATCAAAGAAGAGTCTCTCTCTCGTAGTTTTTTTTGACCTTTTTTTGTCTGAAGGTAAGTAATTTAAATCTGATTAAGGTTCAAACTAATGACCTTAAGTGGATATCATGACCTTGCTCAATTCCAATATGTTCATGGAATGTACTCCACCCTGCCCTGTCGTGAGACTCAATGTCGATACGCACATTCCTAATGAAACCCAAAGTTATCTTTGATACAAATTTGGTAAGAAATAAGTTATACTATAGCCAACGACTGTGAAGATGTATTCATAATTTTTAATCATAAGGTTAGTCAAGTTTAAGGTTAATTATTCTTTACAAACTCGAATCTAGTGAAAAATTGATAATATTAGTTGAATTTGCAAAATTTTACAACCGCCGCAAAGAGCTCGGAGTCATTACATAAAGCCTTGAAAAGTACAAAACTTATCGCTTTGAAATCATGGTGAAATAGAAAAGCGTTTTCCAAGAACTTTTCTAATCAAAATTTACTTAACAACTATGCAATAAGCATGTTGCTCGGTGAAACAAAATATTTGTTGGCAATTTTTCATTTTCATAGATTTTTGAATGAAAAATGTGAAAAGTGAAAAATTTGAAAAATTAAAGCAATTAATTATAAAGTTTGATCATAAGGGTACTATTTTGTTCATTTTTCGCTTTTCATGCATAAAACTTGTGTGCAATTTCAAGTTTTTGCTTTTAATTTTGACACTTTTTGAGGCTTTGAAATTTTTCACTTGAAATTTAAATACACTTTCTGTACATGCAATCACAAAGTCAGTTGGAGTTGGATACAAGATTTAATACTTTCATTTAAATTTAAAAAATATTAATGTAAAGCTGCTTTCATGGCCTGACATATAAAGATGATAAACTTAAAACTAAAGTCTGATTAAAAGCCATTAACGAAGAAAAAGTCAAAGGAACTATTATTAATAAGTTGTGCTAGGTGCTAGGTTCTAAAGTGTCAGTTGTAATAAAATCTCTCGTTTCCTGAGATTCCCACGATTTTTTGGGACAAGACTTTTGCTCTTCTCAAAATAATATGCAATTGATTTCAAACTCATTTTTAATTGATTCATATGGTTTTCTCACAATCAATATGGATCTACAAATAAGGCAGCTTTTAATGCATAGATTAGATAGTTCTATAAAGAACTTGGGATAACTTACGGATGTTAAAGATGGGGCAGGATTAAGAGCACACGATCTATTTAGTTCTCTTAGCTTGGACAATGCAAGGATTTCTTGTTTTTTTTTATTCATTTCAGAGAATTGATTTTTTTAATCGCATCAAGTTTTAACACTCAACTTAAGCAAAAATTACTAAGCTTCATATTCTAAATATTGAATACATCTTTCCACTCTTTGTCTATATTTCCACCAACGATTAAAGTTACGTATTATTAAAAAAATGGATTAAAATCCATTAACGACGACCACGTCAATCCGCCTTTTATTAACTTTTTGTACAGGTTGTCACGGAACACTTTCAAGGCAGTGTCCTTGACAGGTTAAGGGAAGGTGATTCATCCAAAAGGTTGTTCACTCATTTGAGTATGGAATGCGGAATCAGAGGATAAGAATATGAGGGTG
>JAQFYM010003951.1:0-16921 GCA_034694785.1 Agrenia bidenticulata | reverse complement strand
CAGCCAATAGGAGCCATTCAAGAACAAAATTAATTTCATGATGATCAGTATTATTTACTTGATTTTTTAAGACTAATATGGCACCTCGTTTGGGGTTGATCACTAAAAGTACTCGCATTTAAGAGCTATAATAGACTTTAGGAGATTCCTTTTTTTTAATTAAAGATGCAGTGCTGTGGAGCATCTAACTGGACTGACTTTTTGAACCCAGATGTATTGCAGAGCGAGGAACTTATAGACTCGTTAGACGATAAGGAAAACGTCTTTCCTTTTTCATGCTGCAAAGCTTGGTGGGTTCGAAATATTAACTGTGCAGACGGGGTTCATCTATGGGCTCATCCACTAGTGGATATGGAAACTGCTAAGAAATTTCGAGAGCGGATCCACCAAGGCGTAAGTATAAATGATTTAAGTATACTTATTTTAAATGTAATTTCTAATCTTTGTTATTGATCAGGGGTGTGTGGGGACGATTTCCTTGGCTTGCACCCGACTGTTGTTCCTAATGGGGACTGGTGTCATTTTCAACGGAACTATTAATGGAATCCTTATCGGTCTGGAAACTTTTGCAGTCGTCCTCCAAATTCGAAGTCTGAACACAATGCTCAGAGAACTCAAGTCGTCAAAGGAAATACAACCGGGGGATCGGGGTTATAATATTGATAATGACAATGAAGAATCCCTTTCGAGTCTTTCTGCTCTCGTCACTTCTACTTCCTCATATGATAAGACGAGATCGGCTTTACTCCGAGGTGCAAAAACTTTGGACGCAATCAAAAGTATTATGGCCTTGCCTACGGAGAATGAAATTCAGTATATTAAATCCCGGTCTGACTTTTCAAAATTTGAGGTATGTATGTGAAATAAAGAATTGCACTCTTTCAGAAAGCAGATTTAATAGTAGTATTAAAAAATTAGATGACCGATGAGTTTTATTTTCTCACAGAAACTGACGAAACGAACTCAAATAGGAAAAATGATGAACCAGGCCAAAAGCTCTGTCTTCATTCCCATCCATGACGAAGTCCAACTTGAAGCGCTTCCTCAAGTTAAAAGAAGGAATTCCAAATTGTTAAAGAAGCCTGAAGTTTTTGAAACAACAGTAGCGGAAATAGAACAGACTTCCCTTCGAGATTTTGGCCACGGGAAGAAAAAAAAGCGCAAGAAGTCGAAAAAGCATAAAAGAAAACCTCCCCAAATTGAAGTTACCACTATCGAGTATACTGTCAGACCTATATCCGTACCAAGTCATAGGGTTAAAAGAAAGAAACGCAAGAAACGCCATCATGATAATCCCCCACCTCAAGAAGATGAACGTGACCCCGGAATTCCAGGACCTAGTTTTCCCGAAACTACGAATGACGATCCTCCTCCTCAAGATCCTAGCTCGTTGAACCAAGAACTTGGCTCTGCTTTAGAGGAAACGAGTACAACGCATCGAGACCATCCATCGAAAAGAAAAAGGAAGAAAAAGAAACGTATGCCAAAAAATTATTAAATAATAAAATCTTCGTGATTACTTACAAGGTTAGCAATCAAAAGTAATTTTTAAATTCAGGAACGCCCGACCCAGCAACCTCACACCGAAAACGTTAGTTTTAGCATCTTTTGGAGTTGGGGCTTCGGAGAAACTACGGTTGCAATTTGCAATGCTTGTTCGGGCATTTGACAGAAGTCTGATTGGATTGGCCAAAATCTGATATTTTCTTTCTTCTACCAATTGTTTCTGTCGGTGGAATCTTTAGATTGGCTTTTGGTTACCATTTGTTGCAAGGTAACTTTTAAATTAGGTCTATGCTAGGTAGTTGGGTAGTTAGTAGGATTACGTGTTCATAAATTATGAAATTAGGAGTAAATGAAATCGACAGATTCTGAAAGTATTGGAAGATTATATATTCGTGTTTGGAATTCTATGTAATGTCATCACTCTCTATTGCCTATTATGAATCGGATGACAAAAAGATAAGGAAATCGGTAGTCACTAATCATTCATAAGTTGAGCCTATCAAAAGCTAACACCATATTTCCATTTATTAATTCCAATTGCTATTATTATTGTTCCAAAATTCGTAATACTGATTGGGTTGTGGCTGCTGCTGATGATGCTGACTTGACTCGTAGTAAGAAGGGTAGTAATTGGAAACTTCAAAATTAAAAATATCCGAAGGTTTGAACGTCTCTTGGTTATTATTAAAACTACCTGTCCCCTCTTGTTGGTAAACATTGTTTATGTACTCCTGTTGGGGGACATGGGGATGATTGTGTTGAGGATTATTTATATAACAGATGCAATAATATTGACTGCATCCTGGACATAATTGCTGCTGGTGGTGGTGCTGGTGCTGTAATTGTTCCTGGAGTTGAGTCTCATTTTGACTTTGGCTTTGAAGATCAGTTTGGTATTGTATGGCTTGGTAATCTGGATTAATTAGGGTTGGCTTTACGTCTCCGTCGGAGTGAGATTCAGTTATTCCATGCTGGAGAATTATTGTGGCTTGGCGATGATTGACTGTGGGTTGATTGGGATTGTGAGAGTTTTGTCTTGTTGAGCCCTTCAAGTTGGAATCAATAAAATTAGTTTTCGAAAATATTAATCGACAATTTTCACAAACTGTAGGCCATCCAGGTAGGCCAAAATCTCAATGCTTACATGCACTCAAATATTTAAAACGTTACCCACCTTAGATTTTCTAGTAACCTTTAGTCTGCCTGTTGAGGATGCTGGGATTATTTTGGTAATATTTTTTCTCACCTCCAAATTATTTGTTTTCAATTCCGGCTGTGGATGGTCATGAATCCCTTTAGCCTAAATAAATATAGAGTTATTGTCCATAGGGATATCTTAATAAATAAAATTCAATTAAACTTCCTACCGTACCTGAAAGAAAATGGCATTATTAGTATGTCTCCAGAAATGAGTACAGGGGAAGCCTGAGTTACCCTTGCAAGGGACTAACACAAGAATTCCACCCCCACTGCATTTAGGATTCGGACAAGTCTTTCCCAATTGCTTTTTCCTTGCTTTATCACAAATAGCAGGTCTTAATCTCAGCTCTTGTCCTGTACTATTCAGTTTACATCTTTGAGAACACATGAGAACTCCGAGACATGATTTCTTTAGGATATGCACGTTGTGATTATTAGTATTCCTCATAGCCCAGCCTGAAGCGTGTCTTCTTGCTATTACAAATAAATAAATCTCAATCTAATCCCCCTTCGAAGATGAATAAAAATGACATAAAAAATATACGAATTTTCTATTCAAGAGATAACCTGGTTCACAGTCGATTGGGTAAACGAGTCTGATATGATCATCAGGCCAATCTTGAAAAGAGTCATATCGGTTTACATTGTTGGGGATTGTTGCGTCATTGATATCCCATTCCATAGTCGTGATGTCTTGGTAGTCTAGAGTCTCTGGAGTCGATGTTCTATTCAAAATATCAGAGACATAAGAAATCTGAGCCCTTAAACTATTTTATATTTCTTTATGAGTTATGAATTAGGAATAATAGCTTTGATTGCTGGGCAAAAAGGCTATAAGCTTCTTTGTGGAACAGATTTAATGATAAGGAATGAAAACATTTAAATAGAATGTGTCCTGTATTTATAAATTATGTTGGATGGTGACGAAATGATTTTTTAATATTCATATTCAGCCCTTGTTTAATATAGAAATTAAGGGGCTTTAAGGCTTTAAAGAAATACAAGTATGACAAACATTATTTTCGAACATATTTAATCGCCTATGCATAAATAATTGCAGTTATAATAACCTGTAATTAATTATCAGACTATTATTTTTCATTATCCAGCAAGGGGTTGAACTGGTAAATGGGGCAATGTGAACAAATCAAATAAATCACAAACCTTATTTTGCAGTTGAAAATCTGACAACCGATTTGTCTTGGAGTTCGGCCCTTAATTATAAACTATTATAAAATCTAATGTCCATCAGGTAATTTCCGTAAATACTAAGAATTTGAAATCTCAAAAGCCGATTTAACATGGATTAACAACCACCACTGTCTCATTGTTCACAATTTCCTATCCGTATATAAATCCAAAAGTGAACACTTGAACTTTCTTTTGTTAAGGACTGATTTAAAAAATGAAAATCTTTCACCACGATCGTACAAAACTTTTCAATATCTCTAATATAACCCTTAATTACAACAAAACACTTTTTAATTATTTCCTAACAATAATTAGTCAACACTCGTCAAACTATCAGTTCGGGTTCCCCCAAAGGTAAAAAAAAATCAAGTAGCTCTTCACCCCAAGATTGAACTTAATCCCTTCTTCCCAAGTGTCCTTAAGCAGTGTGATTGTCTATGAATGAAGTAAAAGCTGAAAAAGTGTACGGTCCTTCCACATTGCTTATAGTGGGAACAGAGGTCTTGAGAATCACAAGTAACCCTAGGCAAGGAGAATAGAGAGATGAATAGAGTTGTCCTGTCCGGTCGCCGTAATCCTTGTGTAATTTACCGAGACTGGGAGATGTGCGGGTGAAAAGGGCATATCGGATCATCATCAGCAGCATCATCATCTCATCAGAGTATAGTTTTCTCTATTACTAGTCTATAAGGACTCAGTCATAGGCTCAACACTTTTTGGTAAGACTGAGAGAGGAAAAACTGAATACTGGATCTAGGACATGATTATCAATTACAGGAGACAAGATAGGCTCCTGTGCCACCCCTTCTGTTTCGAGCCTCCGAATTTATTCATAATTTGTGCATAATAATAATTACCATTATTGGTACTACACGAACGGGAGAAGGATGTATTGGGATTTTTGGGACGGACTTTTTATGAGGTAGTACGTACGTAGAGGCAAGAAGTGAGACCACACATTAACAGTTTGAGTTTCCGAGATTCTAGATCAACTAGTTTACGACTAGGTGCTCCTCTATAATTGATATGTAACGATATGAAATTAACTGTCAGGACGGAGCAAGGGAATTTGATAACATAATTCATTTTTGAAGGATCAAGAATACAGATGGGATTCGTTTTTATTCAGAGATAAGCCGCAGTGGGAATAAATGTTGGGATAATTGTATTTAAGACTTCGTGAGAAACTGTCACTAATAAATAGTAGGTAATGTAATGTTTTTGTAATGCTGATTGGCTACACCCCTTTGTAACCTGACTTGCCCATCAATGTCAATATAATTTTTGAACTGTAGCAATGTCAAGTGTCAACCTAGAAACTTGGGTTTTCAATGCGAACATGTCAATTTTCAAAGGGGCATTATCAACAAGATGTCTAATCTAAAAAACAGTCATGATTTCGCTTTAAAATTTTTTAATTAGAGCAATTGAGAGGACACCATAATTGCGGTTCGTAATACAATGTTGCGATTTCATTAAAACCTTCTCGGTCGGTAAGAGCGTCTAATAAGCGAGACCTTAGCATATACCTGAGTCTAATAATGTAATACCTAGCATTTGATTTTGTATAGGAAGAAATGAATATTTCAAATCTTGATTTATCGATTAGCATCGACCTGAATGAGTTTGAGCAATAATCCCTCCTAATCAATTGTAACCTAAGTCATAACTTCTTCTAACATGTGTCTTTTATAAGTAACAACTTCCATAAAACTTGTGAATTACATACGATCAAGCCAATAAACTCCCCGCGTCCAGTCCAAAGCAACCTGAACTAAAGATTATTAAAGTAGTAGTTAAGAGCTTCAATTCATAATTGAATCACCTGTTGTAACTCCTATTAAGAACGAAGAGCAAAATATGACTAAAATACTTTTCTCCTACATACTGACTAATACATACTGACTATAGATCCATGAAAAATGTACGGAGGTGTTAAAGGCAGATATTATTTTAATTACACGGTTACAGATTACTCCAGATTAATTTATTACTTTTTTGTCCATACAAAAACAAAATACAACCCACCTGTTGCTCCCTTACTTTTCTAGATCTATGAAAGAACCACAGCACAGTTCCATACAGAGCCTTATCAATACAATATCAGCTATACAAAACACTTAAAGCACGGTATCCTATATCCCATGTATTGTACGTGTAAATTATGATGATAGGGTTTAGAACTCAACCCTTTCTGCTACTTGTGTCTATACAACTACGACCCACCAAGAACCAGCACTTCCATGTTGAATGTTGAATATGTTGATTATTAGCTCTCCGTCCCTACTGTATCTAAGTATAAGTGTTTAAAAAAATATCCTTCAGGTTATAATAAAATAAAATAATCTCTCTACTACCCTCGCGTGTGACTTATTTAATTAGCCTGATGATACAATCTAATATACATATAAAGAGCCTAAATTTTGAAACTGATCTCTCATCCCTCGATACATTTGTACACAAAGGGGTCGATAAACCCCAAGGGGCAAGTGTTTATTATTCCAGAGCTCAATTAACGAGCAACAGGATTCATTATTAATCCATAATTTATATTTTCAAAAAATGTACAAGCAAGGCAAGCAGGATCTGGATGATCTATGGTATCCTTCTGGAATCTAGACTGTTGACTGTTGAATATAAATGCGGATGGGAGGAGGAAGATAATAACTTGGCTTATATTTAAGGGAGTTCCTCCTTATTGTTGCAAATTTTTAATACCGAGCATTAAGCCAGGTTTCAAAGGATTGTACACAATAATAGATGAGTTTTTTGTTATTAATTAATCAAGAGAGGACAGGCTGAGCTTGTGGGTTTTGGATGAGTCGCGATGAGATAGTATGGGGAAATGAAATCCTTTTTTTATCGAGGGAAAGGTGGAAAGCCATGGGAGGGCTTGGGTTCTACTAACTGTTGTCAAAAAATATTATATGGAAGCTGTTCCACTTTCTGATGTTTTAATTTATGAATTGGTAATTTATGTTTATGACAGGTGTGCATTTTAATTAATTGATGGCAATCTAAGCGTTATAAACTCAGAGACTAAAACCTAAAACGAGTATGTCATGTTACCCCATGCACTTCTGTAGAGGGGATTTGTTATCTTCTCATCGCTTCGGTTAGTGCGCTGAATGAGATGGAGATGAAGAGAAAGTTCCAATCAAACTCTTGCTGTTTAATATTTGTTAGCATTTTTAATAGTTTTATTTATGTGTCTCCAGTTGCGTCATTAAAACATACCCAATAAATAATCTAGAGGTGTAATAAAGTTTAAAATTTATTGATAGGATTATCAAATGATGCAAACCCTCCAAAGATATCGACGACACATTTATATTCTTAAATAAGTACAAAGTATTATTGTACATTATCTAACTGATACAGAATTAGGATTTCATCGGAAGTAAGCATGACTAACTTAAAAAAAACCTTTATGCACTAATAACACACGGGAAAGAATCATTTTAGTTAAATATCTTTCTAAGGTTTCATCAAAGAAAATGATGAATTAAAAACGGCCTAGAAATCTCCATGTATCCTCTAACACATTTCAGCAATACATTTGCAGACCGTTTTACGAACAACAGATAGGGTAAGGCCAATAGGGAACTTGATAGGCTAATGTAGGGAGAACTATCTGGTAAAAGGATCAAGTCGGGGGGAAAGCTTGGAAAGGGAGAATCAGTGAGAGATAAGTGTCACAAAGAGGCAATTATCCAATTTCTCGCCTGGCTAACTCTGAACAAAAAACGGAGATCATCTCAAAGGCTCTCTTCTCAAAGACTTGAATTCCTAGGCTAACCAGACAGACTCCCGTTTTAAAATTATTATACACATACAGACAGGCATACGTAGATCTAGTCCTTGCATAGCCTTTCCTCCTAGAACCCTTGCATCATTTCCCTGTGTATTTATTTAATAGGAAAATATAATTTAACACTCGGATTCCTCCTTTTTATCATAATAGTCTCCAAACTAGTCTCGAACAATAAACTAATAGTTTTCTACTTTCCTGTGGAATAGTATTTAGGAGGACGCGTCCACACTGTCGGGCTAATGCTAAGCCATAGCCGAGCTGGATGAGACCGAAGCCCGACTGAGGTCTATTTGCATTTGATGAGAACAACAACAGAAGGGGTAAATAGACATGGATAGTTTAGAGAGATGGTAGGAGAGGAACAAACAAATTAGAGGATTACAAAGACTCAAGAGATATGTGTTCTTTGTTTAAAGACGAAAAACTCTTGAATGTTTAGCAGGACTGCTGCTGCTGGGATGCTCGAGTTGTGAAAGGTTTGGAGCGTTCAAAGTTTAAAGGAGGAGGGGTGCGTTGTCTCGTAGAATTGATTATCATGCGACGATTATCAAGAGATCATCACGCTTAGTTACATACACTTTTCCTAAAAGAGAGCAGTTTAGAGAGAGAGGATGGGGAGAACAGTAGGAACAAGGACGGAGGAATCAGATGGAGTTGGCAGTTGGTATTATTATCATCAGCATCATCATGATGACATGATACGTTTATAGTAGCATCGGTTTTGGAAGATCGGAGGACGGGAAGATGAGATGATGAGATACTGAACAAGAAGTGCAAACATTAAACTTTCCTTGGAGGCTAGAAAGTATTAAGAAGAAAGGACTTAATTTTCTCCAACAAATGTTCTCGGGGAATGCCAAGAAAAAACTTATTTTTGCTGATACACTCACTAATTTTAATCCCTTCTTTTTATGTCTGCTTCATCGTAACCTTAGCCAATTAACCTACAACCTATTTTGTATATACGACTTTTGGATACAGTAATACATACCTATGCACACATATGTTCATTTAGTAGGAACTACAAAATCGGGAAAGTGAGAGTTGATTTGAGAATTTTTTTAATGAGTTTATGATTTTTGGGCTATTCAAATAATTTTTGTCAATTATAGGGTAAATTTCTTTTTGTGAATGACTTTTCCCGACTTTCTTTTCAAATGTAATCTCAAAACCCTGAAATTCGGTTCGTAACTACAGAAACATTAAAGTACACTAATAAAAACTTTTAATCAAAATTTTGATAATTCTAGAATTTTATTATCTGGAATTCCTCATATATTTTTGGGATTTTGATTTTCCTTTGTTTTTTTACGTACTAGGAAGAGCGACCTCAATTTTGTCAAAACATCAATCAAACTAGAAATAAGTAACTTTCCCTTAGATTTGAAAGGTTCCATTTTCCTCTATCTACACTAATCTACAGGATGGATGCCAAAAAGTTTCGTCGACGGCGTCACTGCCCGATCCCCAAGTCCACTTTCACCACTTACATGGACGAAGGGAACATGCATTTTCGAGCAGGACATTTTCGGAAAGCCCTATTTTGTTATGATAGGGTGGGTAAATATAAGTACCCTGTCAAGTTCTCAATTAATTTAAAATACTGCTTGACTTCGGATAAAAATATTGAGGAACGATATTTTTTTCATTTAGGCCCTAGAACTTCAATTGAATCACAAAGCCGCATTAGTTGCTCGCAGTCAGTGTCATTTGAAATTGGGTGACGCTGCGGCAGCCTTAAAAGACGCCGAAACATCGTTTGAATCCAAAGATGCTACCAATATCATGGGGCTTTACCAATTCGCAGAAGCATTATTCAATCTAGGTCAGTTTGAACAAGCCCTTATAGCTTATCATCGAGGTTTTCGATGTCGTCGAGATAAGGAAGAGTTTCGAGTTGGAATCAACAAGACTCAAGATGCTATTCGTCGGGCTATTGGTGGTAAGCCAAAAAAATATTGTCACAAGTATGATGAAGGTATAATTCATAATGGCTGAATTCATAGATCGACAGGCTACGCAAATTGAGGATTTGGATACAATTCTCCCCAAGATTGAAGAAATGAACGCTGAATTGAGTGGTACTAATTTCTCGTAATTTGTATGCATATCTTGTCTGAACTTACCCAAATCATCTTTCTCTCAGGGAACACCGAACACTGCTGCGTTCTTCCGACCGAGACGGAGGGTGGACCTAAGCGAAAGCTTGGCCCAGGGTCTAAAAAGATCTTATCCTTAGCGCGGGCAAGGTGGGTGGATAGAGAAGTTCTTGGTGTTCTTCAGCAAGACAAAGATTACCTTACTAAATTTCTCAAGCGACCGGGTAAGCAATTTTGGAAACTTTCAGATTATACCTTCCTCCCCGTAGTTTTTAAACCAGAAATTTAACGTAAAAATAGCTTTAGCTGTATTCGATGGATGATAAAGCTTCAAAGAAAAATCATAGCACCTTTCTCTTTTAGATATTGAAGGAGACCATCAACAAGGTTCAGAGGTATTGAGAGACTATGCAAAAGAAGCTCTGAACTACTTGGAGATCCGGGAGAAATTTTGGCGACAACAGAACCCCATGTATGCAAGAAAAGTGGGATTAAATTTCAATAATGATGTAAGTACCTTAATTTCCTTTCTCCTCACAAATTAACTGTCGCATTCATTTTAGAAGAATTTTTGAATGATTATTATTTTAGATGGTATTACAATATGAAAAACAAGAACGGGAGAGAATGGAGGCTTGTCGAAAAATAAAGATGGACGCGGCTCAAGGAGCTGTATTAAAAAATCTCTCTCAGATCGCACACGGTTAAATATTTTTTTAGTTCAAATTAATTTGTTTTATTCGGAAAAGAAAATGGTATTTCAATTTCGGAAATATCCTATTGTTACAGCGTTAAAAATTGGACGAGCGCAGGATTGTCAACTTGAGTGCGAAAGAGCCCTTCGACAAATCAAGGAAATATCTAATAGGCTCCTTCCACGGAAACCAGAGTTCATGACAGAGATCCTTCATTTCAAGGGCCTTGCACTTATTAAACTCAAGGGTTTCGATGGAGCTGTGACAGCGTTCCAGGAAGAGTTTAACGTGGCCTCCGAACAGTAGGGCATTATTTCAATACTTACAACTGAATTAACTAACTTTGGAATTTAATTGATATCTTGTAATTTGTTAGTCGAATGACGGACATAAAATCCCGAGCATTGGATTTCCTTGGACGAAGTTTTGCCCTTAAGGGCTGCTATGCGGAAGCTGCTGAAGTTTGGGACAGCAGACTTGCTATTGCCAAGACTCCGGTTGAGCGGGCTTATCTCTTCCATGAAATTGGAAGATGCTACTACGGTAAGCAGAGGACTGATATTTATTTATGGTATTGATAATCCTATATGGTTAATAGTTAATGGTGATATTTATTATTTCTTTGCAGAAACAAATAAGCCGGATCTTGCCAAGTTCTACGGTAACCAGTCATTAGAAGAGGCTCAAAAGATTAGCGATGACATTTGGTCGATGAATGCGAGTATTTTACTCGGTCAATGTGAAGGTTTGTCTTTTTGAAATTGGACATCATACTAAAATTCATTTTAGAAAAAGCCCCTTGAAAATGGATTTATTGAATATTTCAGTCAAATCCAAGGCATATGACAAAGCTTTGGTTCACTTTGAGCGAGCTGAAGAGCATGGGATTAAATGTGGAAATAAGGCGAATGTGACTCTACTCCGAGAAGCTGAACAATGCATCAAAATTTGGTTGGATCGGAAAGAGAATGAATCTAATGATCCGACAAATGCTGGGGAATTTCAGCCAGGGTCGGATGATGATGATATTGGTAGTGATAAGGTCGAACCGTAACTGGAGACTTCAAAAGTCAGCATATTCAAAATTATTAATCTCTATCCAGTCGATGTCTATGATAGCCCTTATACATACGCGTTCCTTTATTCTTCAAACATGATTCGTAAAGCAACTCAAATATTTTTAACTAAAAACGAAGCCAAGCTCAATAAACAATTCCATAAAACTTTATCCTCAAATATTTATGCGTTCATGTGAGGCCCAAAAGATACGCTGTCATCAGATAAGTATCTTAAAATTGCAAGTCAGATTGGTTCAGCTCAAGGAGTCAAATCAAATGTTGAAGTTGACATTGGTTATGCGATCCAAGTACAACTTTGTAGCGTTTAAATCTTAGTTGTTTAGGGTTTCATGTAAGACTAAATTCTGCGCTAAGCATTTATAGAAAACGCGGTAATTTTAAAACATTTCTTACAACCATCGTCGCACAACAATGTTATGAAGTTTAAGAATTAGCAGTCATCAGTCGGTAAATTAGAAAAATGAGGAGGTAGCAGTCGTCTGTGGCTGAAAGAATTTACTTGATTTAAAAAAGTTTTTAACTCTCGGAGAAGAGAAATTTTGAGAGGATATCAAATCATGGGGAGAGATAGCTATAAAAAGGGGAATGACTCCAAAAAGTCAAAGAAGAGGCCAAGAGAACCGGAAGAAGAGTATTTGTATGAAGACGAGTACGAAGAAGATGACCCAAATGGTCAAGGTAAATATAATTAGATTGTAGTATTACCTATTAGATTTCTCTGTGGGAATTAAAAGATAGATTGAAGATATGATGATATACTTCATGCTTGATGCTGATTTTAGGTACAGATTTCGTCCCAGGAGCAGCAAAACGGGATGCCGATGATACTGATGCAGCAAATACAGTTCCTGAGGATGATTATGGTGCAAAGGATTATCGTTCGCAAATGAACTTAAAGCCTGACCATGAATCTCGACCTATTTGGATTGTAAGCTTTTTTTGGGCTTATATTATCTTTGGGTATCGCTCGCAATGAATTCTCACGAAATCCCGTATGTGCTTGTGATTAGGCTCCAAATGGTCACATTTTTCTGGAAGCGTTTTCCCCAGTATACAAACATGCACATGACTTCCTCATCGCTATAGCTGAACCTGTGAATCGACCTGAACACGTTCATGAGGTATGTATTTAATTTTATGTAATGAACATTCTTTTCATAATTCTTAAATTTTTTTTGTGTATAAATGACTTAACAGTATAAGCTGACAGCGTATTCACTGTACGCTGCAGTGAGCGTGGGACTTCAGACTGAAGATATCATAGAATATTTGACAAGACTAAGCAAAACCTCGATACCTGATGGAATTGACGAATTCATTCGATTGTGTACTCTGTCGTATGGGAAAGTAAGTTATGAATTTTATGATTGATGATTGCTATACCAATTCATAATTAGATGATTCTCACTTTTCACTACTAGATCTGACTTAGCAAAAGTTATCAGATTCGATTAGCATGAAGTTTGATTTGAATTTGTTTATGTTTAGGTTAAACTGGTTCTGAAACAAAACCGATACTTTGTTGAATCAAGTCATCCGGATGTGTTGCAAAAACTGCTAAAAGATCCAGTAATTCAAGAATGTCGACTTAGGCGGTCAGAAGATGATGATGCACTTACTGAAAGTACTATTTCGAAAACTTCTGGCGCTGCAACTCTGAATTCAGCCTTCAATGCTAGTAATTCAGCGATAAACGCAAACTCGAAAAACGGAGAAGTACCTGCCAACGGACAAGAAAATGTAGAGCCTGTAACTACTGCCCCACTGCCTTCCGATATTACAGACTTTTATTCCAAAATAGATCAAGATAATGAAGAAGAAGAAGAAGAAAAAGTAGTCTCGTTTGAAGTTCTTCAAGAAAAGATCGAAATTCTTCAGAAAAGGTGTATCATGCTGGAATATCCTTTATTGGCAGAATACGATTTCAGGAACGATACACGAAATCCTGATATAAAGTAAGTAGGTTTTTTTGTATTTCTGGCTCAGTCACTTCATAATAATTAAACAACAATTCTTTTACGATCATTTTTATAGTATTGATCTCAAGCCGTCCGCCATATTACGTCCATACCAAGAAAAAAGTCTCAGAAAGATGTTTGGAAATGGTAGAGCTCGATCTGGAGTCATTGTTCTTCCTTGTGGTAAGCTAAATGGATTTCTTCTGAAAATATTGATTAGGAATTAGAATTATGGTTGAACAATTTAATTGTTTCTTTTTAGGTGCTGGCAAAAGTTTAACTGGAGTTACTGCTTGTTGTACAGTCAGGAAACGAGCGATTGTACTTTGTAATTCGGGTGTATCAGTAGAACAGTGGAAGCAGCAGTTTAAGCTTTGGAGTACAGGTTAAAACTTAATGGTTTATGAATGCTTTTATTGGACCATGGATCATGGCTTAGGATTCTAAAGGTTAAAATACGTTTTTGCAGCTGACGATGCTATAATCTGCAGATTCACTTCCGACGCTAAGGATAAACCGATGGGTTGCAGTATCTTAGTCACGACATACTCGATGATAACTCACACTCAAAAAAGATCTTGGGAAGCTGAGCAAACGATGAAATGGTTGCAGGAACAGGAGTGGGGAATCATGCTTTTAGATGGTTTGTTTCCAGAAGTGTTCACCCTTAAACCTCTTAGCAATTGATTTATACATTTAAAAAATATTATGCATTACTATGACAGAAGTGCACAGTATTCCAGCCAAAATGTTTCGACGAGTTTTAACGATGGTACAAGCCCATTGTAAGCTCGGTTTAACTGCTACATTAGTAAGAGAAGATGATAAAATCGCAGATCTTAATTTTTTAATCGGACCAAAGGTAAGCTATTCGCAGTGCATTTGTATTGTTTCTGGTATAATTTCTTTCGAATTAATAAACTGAAATTTTTCCTGCAGCTTTATGAAGCTAACTGGCTCGAACTTCAGAAAAATGGTTACATTGCCAAAGTTCAATGTGCTGAAGTGTGGAATCCAATGACACCTGAATTCTACAGAGAATATTTAACATCCCGAATATCGAAGAAGATTGTAAGTTACTAATTGTTTGTTATGTTGGTTGAACTTTAAACTTACCTTATTCATTTTTTTCTGTATAGCTTTTGTGTGTGATGAATCCAACCAAGTTTCTTTCCTGTCAGTTCTTAATCAAATATCACGAGCGGAGAAATGACAAAATAATTGTTTTCTCTGATAATGTATTTGCTTTAAAACATTATGCGACTAAATTAGGGAAACCTTTCATTTATGGACCAACTTCCCAGCAAGAACGGCTTCAGATTCTTCAAAATTTCAAATTCAATCCTAAAATCAATACGGTATTTGTATCTAAAGTTGCCGATACATCATTTGATTTGCCGGAAGCAAATGTTTTGATTCAAATAAGTTCTCATGGAGGTTCTAGGCGGCAGGAAGCACAGCGTCTTGGTCGTATTTTACGAGCTAAAAAGGGTGATTAAAAATGGATTGATTTTTTCGATTTAAGGTTCAATTAAGTAGTTCCATGGGTTATTAATTGTTGCTGTTTGTGTAGGTGCTGTTGCTGAAGAGTATAATGCATTCTTTTACACATTGGTGTCTGAAGATACAATGGAAATGAGTTATTCCAGAAAAAGGCAGCGTTTCCTTGTGAATCAGGGATATTCATACAAAGTCATTACCAAACTTGCCGGATTGGCTGAGGTACGTCTGGATAACTAATATTGATTAACCTTTATTAAAAACTATATAGATATAGTAATAATTTTGGTGTTGATTTTGAAGGATGACCTATTCTACAAAACAAAAGACGAACAAGTCCAACTTCTTCAGATAGTACTGGCTGCTAGCGATGATGCCGGTGAAGACGAACGAATTCCTGGAGAAGGTAAGCGAGATTAATTTCATTTGTAACTTTTACAATTTCAAATACGTTTCAAATTCTTAACTTCAATTAATTTAGGTCGAGGTTTAGGTCCATTTGGTCGCAGAAATGCCAACCTGGGCTCGCTTTCTGGTGCAGATGATGGAGTTTACAGAGAGTACAGGAAGCATCCTTTGTTTAAAAAATACAGAGCGAAATAATTCCACGTCTCTACTTTTTTGTTAGATAATTGTCTTTTCGTTCGACAAATGCGACATTTTTCCTAAATTCGATTGATCTTCTCATATATTTAAATGTTTTCAGATTAAATCTGTTCATTCATTTACCGTTTCCCATAAACAGAAACTAAGGACTCTGAAAATATACTTAACGCTTTGTCCTGGAAATAAATAAAGTTTGCTGGTACAGACGAGAAATGAATCATAAAGTAATCATTTACCATGGATCAGTTATTCAGGACTACCTAATCGTTAATAAATGAACATCATAAAACTTCTATACATAGCCTGGAGGCAAAAATAACTTCAGACACACAGTGTAGATGATTTTCTTTATCATTTATGTGTTTTGTCAAACTTGTCTCGTGTTCGTTGGGGATTAGTATTTGTCTCAGTCTCCTGGAAATAAGGAATAGTAATGCCTTGCTGTAAGCGAGTAACTTTTCGGGGAAAATAATTCCGGCTAAAAACTTTTAACTGTCCCTAAATAGATTTCCTTTTTTTCGAAATCTTTATAGCCAAATCGTAACATTCGTAACAATATATTAACTATAAAATATAAAATACTTCATCCGATCTATTAGAGGAAGGCAAAGTACCAAGTATTGATGCTGCATTTCCTCTCTGAATTGTAATACTGATTCTTCGACTTAAAAAAGAGCGTGATTATTTGGTGCTGATCACTGCAAAAGTACTCTACTCTAACCTGTCAAATCGCACTTGAAGTTCAAATTGATAAAAGCCTCTAATATGATAATTAAAAAAATGCATCAACTTGAGATTGCATACACATTCTGACTCTACCTCATTAACTCATTATCATACTGATTCAGCTGACTCAGGTACAATGCCAGTAACTAAGCTCAGTATCATTTCTTATGTCTTAAAATGTTTTGTAGAAAGTTTATTGGAAAATAAAACGTATTTCGCCAATTGTGCGTCCCCACACGACCGCAAACATTTAGTATGGGTTGCATTATACACAGATACGCCGGCATATGACTGAGGAACTGTAACTAGAAAAAATGGTGATGACACTTGATTAAATTAGTTTTTACGTTGGATGCATACAAAATCAAAATGCAGTGGGACATTAAAAAAAATCCGCCCTGCCCAAGCCTTAGAGGTACCCAGGTACCTAGAGTACCAACGAAAGTTTAATCCCTAAGCCAGGCGGCCAGGGTTCCCTGAATTTAGCCGACACCCGACAGGCAGCGCCCGACAGTTCAGCTTAGCCACCCGACAGGCGGCGGCGGGC
>JAQFYM010003950.1:0-16934 GCA_034694785.1 Agrenia bidenticulata | reverse complement strand
ATCCCCATTTTGGGATGGTATCCCCATTCTGGGAAGATATCCCATTTTTGAAATGGGGCCAACTTCACGCGAGTCATCGACATAAACAGACGTTTGATTATTTCTTTAAAATCGTTTATGCAAAAACTTTATAAACTTTATAAACTCTGTGTTTAATTCATAAAGGGAAAACTGTGGGAATCTGGGAAAGTTTTGTATAAAAGAAAATTAAGTTTCTCCTTGGAGAAAGGGGATAGGAGAGTTCAGCAAACGATGGAAGAAGATAATCCTGAGCAACCAGGACCTTCTAAACCAACTTGTAGTTTTAGCTTTAGAAAACCATTAAGAAAAGGTCAAAATGCTCGGAAACGGGAGGAAGAAAAGAAATCGAGTTGTAAGTTAAAAAAAACAAGTAAAATGAACCAAACTGCAGGACAGAATTAGATACTTAAAAGCAAATTAATCGGATTGATTAAACTAATTCTTTTCAGCTTCTTCCAGCAGTGAAGGGGAGACGAAGATCGTTCGAGTTGAGAAGAAAGCCAGACGTTCCAATCCAATGATTCAAAAGGTAACTGCAGTTTACATATTTCCAAGAATGACCAATGACCTAGCTTGATTTAGAATCTTGTTAAAGTTACGAATTATAATATTTCCAGACTGGTGGGCGGAAATTCTTGACGAAGACGGGAAATGAGTCAGGAAGTTCTTCTTCAGATGATGAAGGACAGTCAGTACACGCACAGAGTAAGGTAGGAGTTTTCTACGAGTCGACAAAATCTGGGGACAGGGACGGACCAAGGGATATGGGAGCGACGGCTACTGTAGAGTTCGAAACGGAGAAGGATCGAGATGCCCAAGCCGTTTTTGAAAGATCTCTTGAGGTTAACAAAGAGTTGAAGGGCAAAGCAGACGATGGGATTTATAGGGGGATTAACAATTACGCAAGATATTACGACAAGAAGGACACTGCCATGGGAAATGCTGCTAGTGGTAGTAATCGAAAAGGACCTGTGAGGGCACCTGATAATGTTCGAGTCACAGTTAGATGGGACTACCAGCCGGATATCTGTAAGGATTATAAGGAAACTGGATTCTGTGGATTTGGAGGTGATGATTCTTTAAATTAAATAGAAGTCAGTAGTTTGATTTTAGTTTATTTTAATATTCGTTATGTTTAAATACAATTGCAGACAGTTGTAAATTTTTACACGACCGGTCCGATTACAAGTTTGGTTGGCAGATTGAACGAGAGGTAGCCGAAGGTCGGTATGGCAGGGACGACGATGACACGGACAAATACGAAATCGCTGATGATGAAGATGACAACCTCCCATTTAAGTGTTTCATCTGTAGAGAGTCTTTTGTTAATCCTGTCGTCACTAAGTAAGGCCCAGTAGTGATTCAGTCTCATCTAGCAATTAGTAACTAATATTTTAATTTATTTTGTTCTTAGGTGCAGGCACTATTTCTGTGAAAAATGTGCCCTTGACCACTATAAGAAATCCCAGCGATGTTATGTCTGTAAGGCACAGACTCATGGCACGTTTAACCCAGCTAAGGAAATTAATACCCGGTTGAAAAATGAAGAAGCAGCCAAAGCCATTGCACAAGGTCAGGATGAAGATGAAGAATCTGAGGATTCTGATTAAGTGACTGTTTTGTGGTTGTAATTATTAATCGTACGGTAGTGTATATTTGTGTGAAAAGGAAAATTGATGAAATAGTTTATCATGGATATTTTTTAACCTTGACGTCAGGATTTTTCACACTATTTTTGGAGTGAGCAATTAAAGATGCATAATGAATAAATTGCAACTATTCAAAGATAACTGTACAGACATGGTTTTTATTATTATTCTGACAACAATTAGTCCAACTCATTCTGAAATAGAAAACATTGTACTGAAACATCGTAACCAAAACATGCCCGTTAAAATAATCAGCCTTCAGTTAATTGGAAAAGTCCAGCGAACAATAAATCCTAAATTCGTGGTCGTTACATAGTACAATTCAAATCCTCATCTTCGCCGTCGCGTCGCCTCACACCAAAGTATTAACAAAAACAGGTGACTCAATTGACTACAAAGGTTTTAATTCCAATACTGTACTGTACGGAGCACCGGATTAACTATTATAATTACTTTAATTACATTTCAAAAGCAAATCAACACATTAAAAAACTTGGTTTATAAATACACATGGTCAATAATCGGAACTTTAAAATCGTAATCATTCTTACCACCCATTAACAGAGCAATGGGACGCACACGTTAATACTTTTCAGTCATTACAAACTCGAATCGGCTTGAATCGTCAAACCAACTTTGGTGAAAGCCTTATTGTATTTCCTTGTACATAATTTTAGTTCTACGAAAGTTCGAAATCGTGGTGAGTTTCAAAACTCGAGAGTATCAAAAGATGGTCTTCTTGCTATGTTACTATGTATTGTTAGTTTATGTAAAAATTAGACAAAATACAACTACACCAGTTTTACAGGTTGGCTACATTCACCGTTCATCAGAGTAATAATCTCATTATCTTGTCGCGTTCAATAGCAATTGTACTTTTTAGCGAATTTTACTTATAAGTAATCTACATACACACTATGACATGTCGGGTGATCATCATTATGATTGCATTTAGTGTCGAGGCTCGTTACATTTTTTTAAGTTTTGAGATTTATAATTTACATAATACAATCTACAAATTTCTTAAGCCCTTGCGTTAGGAATCTTATTGAATGAGGTAACAACTTACAGATGAATATACTCGAAAGTACTCACGCTTTTGTAGATTTAAACTCATTTAAAAGCTTGATCGTTACTTATATTAAAACTGGTTTCCAGATTTCTTAAACTCTTCCTTGCGGAATGGTATGCGTAAGTTATCTTGGGTCAAAAATGTAAGTTTTTGTCTGGAATTTTGATACAGCAGCCTATATGGACAAAACAAGCTTATGGCTCTAAAATGATAATATTTACACAGTCTAGAAAATAAAAAAATTGAAGTCATTTTTGTCGTATCCCCGTGCGTTAAGGGTTACAGACTGGTGAATTTTGGTATTTAATCAGTAGAACGATTTTTCGTCGTGACAAATCGGACGACATAATTTTTCGAAGGAGAAACGAATTTTTACTGTAATTTAGTCATCTTGGGGTTGGTCAGGGGTGAAAATGATAACTTCATCTTGACCCGGAGTGGCAACAGAAGTTGTTTGAGCCTGGTCCTTCATTAAACGTCTCTTTTCGGCTATTAATTTTCTTCGAGACTCATCTCTGTTAATCGTAAATAGACAATTATTTAAGTTATTAATAATCAATTCAATATATATGGTAAGTAATACACAATAGTAGGTACTCTTGGAAATTTTTTGTACTAAAAACTGACCTTGCTTTTGCTGCAGCACTACTTTGAGACTTTGTAGCTACAGGTTTCAAAATTTTTGTACTTGAAGAGACAGTTTTTCTAGGAGATACAACCTTAGTCCTGGAACCATCTGGGCAATCAGTCTAAAAAAATTAAAGACACTTTAAATATCGTTTAAGTTTAAAAAATCACCCCACTATGCACTATCCTACAAATAAAATAATTTTCTTACCGATCTATCTAGGCTTTCGCCATTTAATTCTTTAAACAAGTCAAAAACTTGGTCCACTTGTATCATGACCATGTCCCAAAAACCGGCCAAATCTTCATTTGTTGTTGCTGGTTGATCTCCAGTTGTACCTTTCTGTAACAAATAATTAGAGACGTTGAAAAATTGCAACGATTAACTAAATTATTTAATCCTAACTGAATGAAAAATGAATGTTACTACAACATACCAAATTAGCATTACAAAGCTCAGCAAACTGCTTGAATTTTTTCTTCATCAAAAGATTTGCCTTTCCAACAGTGGACAAAGTGTTTCCAGCAACTTCACTGTCAGGATCCAATTTGTCCAGATTCGCAGAAGCTTTGTCGGCAAGCCTTTGCATTTCCTTAGTTGCGTTGTTCATCTCATTCAAGAAATAGTTTCCATCCTTCACAACTCCTTCCGAAACTTCAACCGGTTTAAAGTCATTTTCTTTATTTTTCTGACTATCTTCTGGAACTGCCGAAATGTTCTTATCATCGACCAACACCCCCGGTTTTCTATTCCCATCACTTTCACCACAAGGAGATGAAATTTTAAGGATATTCCTAGTATCAGATAACTTCCTACTCGAATCTTCCGAATCCACCCTATCTTCCCCAGACTGATTTCCCCGAGGTACTCCTGCTCCTAGGATCTTTTCTAATGTGATATTAGAATACATTCCAGTATTATCTTGAGATTCAGAAGAATTGTTACAGTAGCCACTTCTCTCGGAAAGGAGAGCTTTGGGTGTTGGTGAATGACTCAGTGTCCTTAAAAGGGCCATGTCCTTAGGCTTTGGTTTGATCTTAGGTTTTGAAGGGCTACCTCCGGGCTCTGGAGATCCTGATGAGGAGGATGAGTTTGACGAGAGGGAACTTTTTCTGTGACTGTATAATGGAGCTAATGGCTTTTCTGTGTAATCTTCTTCCAGGATGCCCGAGTCGTCTGCTGACAAAATGGACTTCATCAGTGCAACTGGATGTTGGGATGGCTTATCTCCTGATGAAGGTGATTTCAAGGATCTCTTGTTATCACCAGGAGCACCAACTAAATCATTAGCATGTGTAGTAAAATCCTCGAACTCCTCTGAGGATGCTTCCATATTAAGTTCCTTATCATCCAGTACTATACCTGAGTCATTCTTGCTACTATTCTGAGAACCATTTGTGTAATTTCCATTAACATGCTTTCCTGATACAGAGCTTGTTGTGAACTTGGAATCTTTGGACCTGTCTCCATTTCTCATCTTAAGAAGGTGCCTCTGGTCATCCTCGTCCAAGGAAACAGTGTGAAGTCTGTGCTTGCCTGGGCAGGGCTCAAGAGACACACCACCATAGACATCCCCAATCGCAGTTGCATGTTTTCCTGATTTCATTTTAAAACTATTGTTACTAGTTGAGGAAATTGGTTCATTACTGTCGCTATCGCTAATTAGTATCTCATCCCCACGAATGTGTCTCTCATAATGGACGACTTGTTCAGTCGGAGGATCGTGTTGTTCCTTAGCAACCTGATGATCGTCTTGTTCAACTTGGATAGGAATAACTCGTTCCTTGCCCCCACTAGTGTTTGATTGAAGAGAGCTTTCGAATCTGATTGTGGTGGTTGTAGCGCCCCCCTTGGAGTCTGAAGATTTACGAGAGAAAACTCCTGAAGTAGATACAGCATCGGAGCCATATAGACGTTCGATTCGTTGCATAATGAAGGATTTCCCGTGGGATGGGACGTACGAGTCCTCGATTGTCTCATCGACTTCCAGCGGCTCTTGCCCATATTTTGATTTTGAATTGAGTGATGTAGGAGATTTTAAAATAATTTGGTCATCCTTATTTTCAAATTCTCGAGCAAATCTATCTCCCCCTTGGGGCTGGTTAACTTTGACAGTAAATTCAGATCGGATTTTAGTTGAAGGACTTGTGAATTTCTGGGAATAAGGAGATGCTACTTTAGGATGAGATCCTCCATTTGTAGCCGGTGAAGATGAACCATTTGCAACTCCGTTTCCGTTGCTGTATGAAATACACGAGTAGCCACTGACTGATCGAGAGACATTTAAATAGGAGGGGTTTCTGTTCTCTTTTATGTGGTCGCTGGAGGCTGATGAGGCTGACCCGTTGTGCTGGAAAAACAAAAAGGGGCCAATTTAGAAATATGCAATTCATTCATTCAACAGTATTTACTTTAGTATTTAAAGAGGTTAAAAAACTGTAAAGCTACAATGGAAGTGTGTTAAACTCCATATATATTTAGTTGGAATGATTCACCTAGTGCTTTCGTCATTCTTCCATTACATGCAAAAAAAATATTTGGATACAGGCTGCAAATATTTGAAAGCTATCCTTATGCATAAAAAATAAGAAAGGCTGTCAGAGGATTAGGTTGACATACTTGTGGTGATGAATATCTCGAGTTGAACATATTTGCCGTTCTTTTGACATAAGTTGGACTCTGAAGGTCTCCCATGTTGTCAACGTCGTCTGATTCAATTGATTGGAAAATATTGGATTTCCGCAACCTTTCTTCCCCTTGCTCTTGATTGCCTGTTTGTAAACCATGAGTATTGTTTTTAATAAAGTAATTTTTTGCAAATAGGTTTGCAAAATTAATTTTTTTTTGTTTACTAAATTGATTTACATTGGATTTTCCATTTTGTATCTTTCTTACCTGAATTTAAGGATACCGATTGAGTCTGATTATCTTGTGGGATTCGGTTGGCGTATCTGTAAAAAATGTTTAAAATTATCACAACCATTCAAATTCGTTTTCAGAGTGTATTACAAAAAAATCTTCTTATTTTAGGGGTATTTTATGCTTTTGTGAACAGTTTTGGGCTCATCTTAGAACAAGCTAATTATCTAATCACAAAGAAATCGGATAACACAACAAGATTTACAAAAATCATCGGCTTTTGCTCCTTACAATTGGAAATAAACTTATTCGACACCCTCTTTTCTTTTCCTCAAGACAAATTTAATACCACAATTTCCAACTACCTGTCAATTATAATGAAACTGAAGACGAGGATAACAGCAAAGAATTCAGACAGTATATTTTTTTCTAAACCAAACCCCTGAAGAGACTCTACACTTAGTCAACTATACACTTAAAGATACTACTCGCACAGCACAAGGCTACAGCCTACATGCACGTCCGATTAATTATTCTACTTATCTACATTCCACATTCTAGTTGGCAGTTTAGTTGGCAATCCTAAATAAAACACCGTACACACTATCCGTCTCGTCAATCGTAAATCTCAAATTTCTATTGTAATTTGTACTTGTATTTCATTCTAGATACAAAATACAATACCACATTCTCCATCGGACACTTTCACTTCACCGGAAACTTGTGCATATGGAAATTAACATAAATCATTAACTACAATCTATTCGATTCAACTAACACAATGAAGATGACGAAGTACAGAGTAACACTGACGCCTTCTAAGCTAATTAACTTCAGCCAGCCCTAGCCCCAAACAGCTACACACTGTCCTTAAAGACACAACAATCAATACAAATGAAATTATCATTCGATTATTAGTAGTAGTTGACCAACTCCAATTATTATTCTATTTTCCCAATCTTCCCCTGAAATGATTAGACTTAATAATTATTAGCTCCTTGAATCCTTTCCGTTTTTACTCTTAAGCTACTAAATGCAAACAAAATAACTTAAGAAATTCAACGGGGGCTATCATAACCTCCTAAAGGCTTACATAATGCATACTAATAAATTAATGAGTTTAAGGTTGCTAATATTTATATTTTTTATATAGGTGATGAAGGATTTCTTTCTGCCTAGGTGAAATGTGATGTAATCTCAGGGAGAGATCTTAACTATTGAATTTATGCAATAATAATGCACTCATTGCATTTCGTCTCCACCCCCACGACTCTTACCTTTTAAGCTCCAATTAATTTAGGTCACTCCTGATTTTGATCATTTATTCCCGTCTCCAAAAATACTAATAGTTCCTTTCTCTTAATGGCAAATTCTTTTCATCTCCTTCGTTTCTTATCCCTTTGCAAAAACTTGAGTCTACGAAATGGTTCTGGGAAATATTTAGACGTCAACTATACCGGGCCAAGTAAACTTCTAATTCTAATTCTAATTCTACCTCTAACTATCTTATGGTTACGTCGTCGGTGAGTCAGCTCGGATTAGACTGGATAGAAATTATCGATTAGAAACGCGGATCGATACGCAACGTAGGTACAAAAATTCCTCACAAATATGAGTGACAACAAGTAGTACAAAACACGATTCATTTGTAATATTCAATATTATTATGCCAAAGTTTAACAAAGCTAACAGCACTTGTCCATCA
The DNA here is from genome assembly GCA_034694785.1 of Agrenia bidenticulata. NCBI lineage: Eukaryota > Metazoa > Arthropoda > Collembola > Entomobryomorpha > Isotomidae > Agrenia > Agrenia bidenticulata. The sequence continues at coordinate 9,000 of JAQFYM010003950.1, read as the reverse complement.
TATGTCACTTTGACAGGGGGATATGGTCCACACGCTATCACAAAAATAATATACAAAACCCGGACTGTCCCCTATTACATTTCTAGTTTTCTAAGTAGTATAGGATACCGGCTAAGGAAATTAGTCCTTCGAATCGGGTATGAAACAGAGGTAACTATGGGTGAGTAATTGTCAAAATATTGTAACCAAGGGAACTTTTCTCATAATATTGTTCTGTTTTAAAGTAAAGTGGTGTGACTGAGTCAGCCGCATGCCTCAGCGTCACGAATGAACTACTACGTGAGATGAATGAGCCCCCTCAGTTCTAAATGATTGCCGACTGACGAAACAAGAAATGACGAACTGTTTGTGTATATAATAAAACTACTGTCCCAATTGTTTATACTTATACTTGAGTAGGGTTCGCCATCGGTAGTGCTAAATAATATTTTTTTAAATGTGCATGAATAGCAAAAGTTAACTTACGTAAAGTTGTAAGTTGTAGTCGCAGTTGTATTAAATATGGTTATCTCTACCAAATTAAAGAACCTCCACTCTTAAATGTTCTTAAACCAATTGAACTTGATAGATTTCAAAACTAAACTCCATACTGATATTCAATATCCCAATCCCAAATGTATCCCACCCAACTGTGCAACTATACTCGTTCCAAACACTCCACACAGGCTTTTCTTGAAAAATCTTAAGATAACTCAAATTCTTAAACGGTAAAGGGATTCTTGATCACTTTGTAGGTGTTAATATCAAGTCCGTGTAAAAAAAATAAGCCAACGAATGAAACCTCTTTTAAGATTAGTCCTGTAATTGATTGTAGCAGAAGCTAGGCCTAAAACTTGAAACTGCTAACTTCTGCTCTAAGGAGTCTGAGAAGACTGTGCAATGCACTTTCTTAACAACTTGGCTTCCTATACAGATCTTATACTTTTAGCTCCAACTGTATTCTCTCCTTAGTATTAAAATAAGAGGATATAGGTAGCAAGTGGCAGCTTGTAGACTTGTACCTTGTAGATAATAGTATGGAAGATTTTAGTGACTTTTGGATGTATAGAAGTGGGTGTTAGGTTAGGACACTCCTTGCATACTTACATCCACATTCACGTAATGCTTACACTTCGACACGATACTCTCTACAACCGCATTCATTCTAATAACTATCCATAGTATAATACACCAAGCCAACCGACTTTTGTAGTAATAACGGCTATATGCTTTTGACAACAGAACCGATGCAACACACCCTTTCAGACTAAAAACTAGTTCGGACTCCATTCCTAAAGTGAAAACAATCTCGAAGGTTAACAGACACGGAGATGATAATAAATTGAAGATGTGGATTATCATACAAGCTTCTCAAACTTGGTTAATAGTATTGTAGATATTTTTGTTAGCCACTTGGTACGTACCAACAATGCAATGCATCCAATGTTTCCACTTCCACCACCGTGTTTCAATTCTTTTCTACTGAAGTGAGAGACTGAAATTTAGACTGATTCAATAGAGACAATAGTAGCAGAACTAGCTTGTGTTGCTTGCTATAAAGTATCTGTATTTTTCTCTGCTAGGGAAATGGAATCCATACATACATCAGTGTTGGGTCTAGTGATTTTTTGCATGCACAAATGTTTTACAAGAGAGAAAAAAGTACAATGCAGTAGTAGTCCTATGGTACATAAGCTGATAGGGATATGCTCAAACGCTAATCCTTAACCGATTCTAAATAAATTCTGAGCATTGAAGATTGAACATGGAAGATCCACGAGCTTATTCGGCTCTTTTTTCTACTCTTCTTGTGATGGTATGCATACCTATAGCTTAGAGTTTAGTAGTTTTTAGCTCTAGGCTTTGTTGTTTAGGTGTATGATTGAATCAGAGGATGTTTCCGGTTAGTTAGGGCAATGATCTGTGAGCAGATTGAAGGCTCTGACTGAAGAAAGTAATCATCATAAACCCTACGGCTTATCGTGAGTTTAGCTCATATTTTTCAATATGTATTAATCGTTTATCTTCCCCTATTACTTTCAGATATAACAAAAACGAGAGAGGTATGTGTAGATCTATTATGATGATCAGATTTCTAAATGGGAAATGGTTATTCGGGTTGATATGAAATGGTTTTTGGTAGTCAGCATCCATTTCCTGTGCGGTTTGTCGCTTCTGTCGTTTTTAAGTCAGAATATGCATAGCTAGCAATAAAAACGAACTACTGACCAGAGAACACACACCACTCTTGACTATTGTATCGTATGTGGTAGCAATGGTGGGTTGTGATTTTTTGACAGATATTTCCATGAACTAAATTTAGGTGACGTGGTGGACATGTTTTGTACGTAGCTCGTTAATGGCTAATGATGTTTAAGCGTTTAGAAATCTTGTTGTTTTATTTTACTGTTTGCAACGAACAGTTGGAGTAATCTCTATAGATTTTGAGAGGATAGTAAATTAATGGACACAGGATTCCTTGAAACTCTTATGGGCATCCCTGATAGCTGAGCTGTAGAATGATGAACGAAAACTTTGTTGACTCTGCAGGAGGGGATGATTTTAAAGTGGAATTTTTGTATTTATATAAATAGGATCGGTTAACATTGTGAGTAGGAAAGAATAACACAGGTCGTTAATTACAAGAAGCGCCCATTAAAGGATTCAGCTGTCAACGAACCGTTTACGGAACGAGAGATGAATTCAAGGGATTTTTCTCAGCCCCAGATTAACAGTTGTTTGGGGAAGCTATTTAATCCACAAGTCCACGAGAAATACATTCTCTGCTAATCTTTGCTAGCTTGTGCGTTTGGTACTCTGTGAAATAAATTCATTATACGATCGGGACAAAAAAATAACAATTACAAGTTTTGGACTAAGTGGAAATTTTAAAAAAAGCTGAAAGAATTAACGAAACTGAGAGTAGACAAGCTTGCAGTTTAAGTGTGTGCGTATTGATAGGGAATTGAGTTTGTTGCTGCAAATCCGTAGTATTTATTTTTGACTATAAGTTACATGGAAATTCAGTTCATTCGATATGCTCTAATCTCATGTAGCTTTTCTGCAGTAGATAATTCTTGGTTGCAAGTCACATTACCGTTGGTGGATAGACAGACCATTATCAAAAGCTGCAACTAAACCTCAGACCATAAATGGCAATGCTGAAGTAGTAGTTAGGATTTTTAAACTTGAGCTTGAATTGTTTACAAATTTTAATTTAATTTGACTAGCTTGAGACTTATTTACACGATGAGGATCAAACTATCCAAAAATAGCTTTTAAATTTTATGTATTTGTATTTGTTATCATAACACATTCGGCAAATCAATGAAAGATACCTACTCGTTACAACCTATTTTTTTTCTTTTTTTGAAAGAGAAAAGAATCAGCTCAACAGTTTAGAAGTTTAGTTTGGGATTCTCCTTTATGACTTGTTTACTCAAAATATAAACACCTATCATTGCCAAATCAAGATTGACAGATTGACTGATTGACAGTATCCGATAGAGAGATGAGATCTAAGATAAACGTTGATACTTTTACATCAAACAATCTTCTGCACATGCAATCTGCCCAAACTTTCAGAATTTCACAAAACTGTTTTAAATCCCACTGTAAACAGCAATTGGAAAGTGTAATTTTAACTTGATTCTGCTATAAATTGTAATACACAGATAAAATGTGCATAAATTATTTATCAACTTCTTTCTAAGGGACAACAACTCTAAATGGTGGGCGAGTTTATTCCTGATTAAGCTAATTATCTTTACATGCCCTTATGTTTTTTATTAAAGTTCACGAGACGAGGCATTACTTTTCATGTTCATTATTGATTGCAGCTATCCTGAGCTAGCATTAACACTCAATCTCATTCCAAGCCTTCGATAAGAGTAATTACCCCCCAATTTATCAGTATCAAATTACTTGTCACCTTGTCTCTCCATAATCTTCGGCAGACAGGGATGTCGACCTGTCTTGCCTTACTGCTAGACATGTTATGACTATGTAACTAGTTCCAGCTGAAGTTTTTACTTTCGTCTAGTGTTACAGATCGGCTATTCATAATCAAGATTGCATGTCATGTCTGAGCTAAAATGTTCTGAAAGCTAAAAGCCAGTTTTAATATCTTGTGATTTCCAACAGGTTCACCCATTCAGAAGGAGTTGCAAAATATCCCAAGGCTTGTGCGGGTCTTCAAGATGAAATACATGTATTGTACTTGGCAAGTACCCGCAAACCTGATTAGTGATTTGTATTCAGGGGCAGAGTATTAAACAAGTTTACAGCTGTTATAATTTATTATTTTACTTTAATTAAGTATAGTCGTTAATTGCATAGTATTGCATGGGATGGAAGGTTCAGGTTTCAGGTAGAGATTGACTAAATCTTCCCAGAAGTTAAGTAAGGCATGGTATGGGCAGAGCCAAGTTGTATGTATTTCTAAACCGGGTTTACTTCCCCTTACCAAGAATGCAAAACTAGATTCCTGACTGCGGTAACAATGCTTTATGATTTACGGAATACCTTGGTCAGAAATATTTTACATATTCCCATATGGGATATGAATATATGATATTTCCATTTTAATTTCTAGGGTCATAATTCCTCTATAATTCCAATCGCAAAAACTTCTAGTTTGATAAATTGGCAAAGGATTGAATGATCGGTCAGTACAATTACTAAATTTATTTCCTGCTTGACCTTAGGAAAAAATAATGTTTTTTACCTAGTTTCAACGATTTATGTATTTGGAAACAGAATTGTCTGCACTATATCATTATCGAACTCATTGTAGTTTTAAATAGCTCAAGGATTGGAATGCAAAATACAGACAAGTGATTCCTATACAGGGTTTGTATTACGATCCAGTACACATCAAATGATTTTAGTTTAAATTTATGATTATTATGTTAGAAGTAGAACATGACTTGGCTCTTCGACTATGGGATTCGAATGGATGAACTAAACGTGTACTAAACCAATAACTCCTTAAACTGAATTACCACGTGGGCTTTTAAATATAAAAATACTGTCTAAATACTCCTTTAACTTTTGCCAATTTACAATCTAACTTGTGAATTAGAGATTAGAGTTCTGGTATAAACTAAAAAGCTACAAAACTTGTCCAAATGTCTTAATACCGAATGCCTTCACTAAACTAAGCACTCACTAGGTATAAATACTCCTGAGACAGTCCAAACGAAAAGTTTAATTTCTTTGGCACCTGTGTCCTCTTCTATCCATCCCCGCAAATGTAATCTTAAGATCTGAAGGGATAATATAAAATAGAATTTAAGAAAAAGCAATTACCCTTGATAAGCAACGCTGTCTCCCGATGGATTTGAATCTGCAAATCCAGAATGTAATTGGGATGACTGATGCCTATCAATCGGCTGAGATCCACCTGAATCCAACTGAGCACCTTCTCTCTTCGTCGGAGATGATGAGGAGCCACCCAAATAAGTGACATTTTTATTGCCTCTATTATCTGTATAGCTGGAAATGGTCATGTCATCATGACGAGGATCTTGCACGCGGCCACCGACACCGCCATACAAGGAAGGCTTAGTATTAGCACCACTTGTACCTAAACCCGTACCCCTCGTGGGAGATACCACATCGTTACGATTGTAACAAGGAACAAATGAAGACGAACCTCCACCTCCTGTTGAGGATTGATTTATATTTTCATTAAAAATTTGTCCTCCCTCTTTAGAACTAACTAGATTAATATTTTTGGCACCACCGAGACCGACTTGACCCGAGAATGAGAGATACTCCTGCCTCATTCTCGCATTGTACGCCGAGGAGCTCTCTGGCTTTGTTGGGGCTGAATCATTCATCTGAGTACCAGGGGAGATAATTGATTGAGAGTGAATCTGCTGAATTGTGGGATAATTATTATTGTTTGTGAACACAATGGGTGAAGATGATTGTTGCAAGTGTGAGGTAGATGATGACGAAGTGGTTGCAGAAGGGTCTCCTGGTGGCAGAACACAAGGAGATGTGGGTCGTTGTAAATAGGTTACATTAGCCACTACTAGCTGGGCCTTTGCTTTCGTTGTCTTCTTTATAGGTGCAGTAGAATCCACCTTATTAGGACCGAGTTCAGGTGGCTGGGTTTGGTCATTATGGTGGCTAACTTTTGTGCGATTTCGATCACTAACACCAATGCTGACACCACCACCGCTCGTATCTCTGTAGTGAAAATGTCGAGATTTGGTCATCTCCTCAGATTCTTCCTCGAATGGAGGATTAAGGATCAAATTGGGATCTATCTCTTGAGGTCGACAGTCACTACTTTGGCTACGACTTATTGTTGGAGATTCTGGTGCAGGGAACTCCTCAGGGTCTAAACGGAATGACACCCGTCCTGGCTCATGCGGTTGGACCGTTTCATACTCACGAGGGTTACGAATAGGGCTAGAGTTTGTATACGATGTTAATGACTCGAGCTGACAGGGTTCACTTGCATCAGGTTGGGTTTCGATATCAAGACCACCGATTCGGCTTAAGTTAGATTTGACAAATAGAATATTATGCGGATTAGAACAATTTGCTGGGGGTGATGATGTCTGTGGGCTGGGTTGTAGTTTCTGTTCCCACTTTTGCTTCACAGCGGTCCAACTTCGTTGTTTGCTTGTATTGGAACCAGCTCCGGTGGAGGTGGGGTTGCCAATGAAAGGTTCCACGATTGTAGAGCAACTTGTACAAGACGTGGAGTTTCGTTCCTTCTGAGGAACGGCTGAAGAGGTGTTAGTTGTTGTAAGGTTATCTATTGAATTATCCACGTTAAACCTAGCGCATGTGGAGGAGGCTATGATTCTACTGAGATAATTATCCGACTTGGCATTCACACAGGTTACCCGGTTAAGAGAGCCAGAACTGAGACTTTTACTCGGGCTTTCCTTATTTCCTTTTTTAAAGTTAGTCCACCGTTTTTTAGTCCCACTAGTTGGGTTGAACTGAAATTGTGGAACGCGGAGGAGGACAGATGCCAAGGTGGATGTCAAATGTGAAGATGACTTTCGACTGCTTTTACTAGCTGGTAGTGATGAGGTTGTTTGTAACGGTTTTTCACAAGACACATTGCTACCAGAAATAGTAGCCCCAGGATAGGAAGGCTGAACGCCTTGCTGAATACTGGGACAATCCCCACCTTCGCCAACTGTCTCGGTAGACGACGAAATGTCTAACGTCTTTGTTAATAACGGGTTATAAATTTTTAATGAAGTTAAACTAGAATTTTTACTCTTGTTCGGAGTTACGTCAGAGAAATAGCCACTTGTAGTTGTAGCACCCCCAGTAATACCTTCTGTAATTCCACCACTGCTTAGTTCCTCTGCGTCACAACACTCACAAGTCTCCGGTCCAGGGCTTTGTAAAGTTTTACGACTTCGGCCTAAAATGTCATCTAGAGACTTGGCATTAAAAATCCGACGGAGTTTCACTCGGGGAAAGTTCCAACATGAAATTTTATTGGAAAAACCACTTTGGCTAGGATGTCGGATAGGTTCTGTTGTGTTGGGCAGATTTTGATCACGACTGTCACTACGCGTACGACTCTGTGGGGGTGTTCCTCCTATCTGTCAAATAAAATAATTTCCAATGAGAAAGACGTAAGCACTTAGCAAAGCTTAAACTCGAATGTTTTGTTGACTATGGAAGAGGATGAACTATATATTAAATATCATCAAGCATTTCCTTTTGCTTCTCTTACATTACACAGTACAATTCGCAGTTCCCTTAGGCTCTGACTAAACTACCGAACGGAGGAAATTCTTTTGGCATGGGAGATTACATATGAATAAAAAAATAACACAACTCTCGGGCAAAGTGTATTACACGATCATAATTACATGTAGATCCCTATTACCGATTTACACGATGAGCAAATGTTCAAAAATATATTAATTCATAGAAGCACAAAGGGTAAAACATATGGGTGATTTTTTTCTACTTTGGCTTATGTTTGAAAAGGTTAACTTTTTAATATTTTTTTTCGCTTCTGCTATCTCTGCCATCATCATCATTACCATCATCACCCGTCGCTTGTTCGTCTCTGCACTCTACAGTTATGCTATGCTATGTTACATCAGAGCAACCATGGCATAATCATTATCATTCCAATTTCAAGGCAGGAAGACCCGTAGGATTTGTATGCCATAAACAACTTAAATATAATTGCCCAGAGGTATGGATGCATGAAAGGGGCTAATATGGATGGTAAATGGCTTGCAGTAAGTACATGTTTAGTATACATTTTTTAATACGTGTACTGAGGGAGAATTGAATGATATGAAAATTAAATGAAATCATAGTCACTTGTATGCAAGCTCAGGTTTTGAATTTTTAAATTACTTGATGGCTAACCAGTTATTACCTTTAGAATTTGAATGGAAATTAAGATTAAATCTAAATTCAACATTGGGATTCGGATGCAGTGCAGAATACATATTTAATAATTTAAAAAAATTAAAACTTTCCTATAAACCTCAACTTAATTCTTACTTCATGGAATATGGAGTCTGTAGAATCTCATAGAATTTGCTATAACTTAAAACAAAACAATAAATATTACTTACACATCGTAAAACCTAATTTCTCCATATAATCCCATGGTACATCTTACAATGTTTAATACTTCAAGTACAATTCGTTTAATAACGTAATTTAATGCTACTGCTGCGTAAAAGTTTGTTCTCAGTACATGAAACATGCAATTCAAATACTTGGAAAGGTTTCACAAGTTTGAAATCAATATGAACACAGAACACACTGGTTGCAGACGTCCGTACGTATGGATGGCTGTTGCATTTTCATTTGTTATTTATTTGCACTCGCTGCACTGTCCAGAAAGTAAAACTAACATTAACTTGACTGGCCAAGTGTATAATTATGATTGTAAAACACGCGATTGCTTTGCGGTTCGATTCCACTCTGTTTGTAGAATTTGATAATAGTACATAGAGTTTCTGTTTCATGATTCCCCATAAGTTTAAAGAATGCGGGTAATTTTAC
>JAQFYM010003949.1:0-16939 GCA_034694785.1 Agrenia bidenticulata | reverse complement strand
TTTTGAACTTATAGAACAATTTTTTTGTGCTGTTAATGGCTTTTTGGAGTTTTTTTTTTGCACGTTTATTCGTAAAAAATTTTACTTATTATATCTTATTTTTACAATGTTTGTATAGGTTATCTGTAATAAGAAAAAGCAGCTATATTTGTTTTGTGTGTTTAAACTTTCAAATATTATTTTTTTTCTTTTTGCGATAATAATCTCATGGTATTCACTTCTAAATATTTTTTTAAAATGGGTCCCCCTTTGTCCGGGGCCCCCAGTGCCCCCTTTAATCCCCCTGTTTTATATACAGTTTCACGCTTTTTTGCACGAAAAACATTTAACATAGAAATTTTTTTTGACACATAACTTTAAAGCCATGTAGGTATTCTTTAAACTTGTCACTCATTTGTGTACTATCAAAAAGAATATAAAAGCGTTGGTTTTTAAAATGGTTGCAAAAGGTAAATGATCGCTGAAAAAAAGGTTAAAAGTAATTATTGATATCGTGCCTTTCTTTACGGGGTTCCAATCTACTTTTAGTTTCATACATTGATCTTTAATATACTTTATAAACTTGTTTTTGAAAACTTGTTTTATTGTTTGTTAGATGCGACGTAAACACAAGTAAAATTACATTAGAGTTTCAAAAATTAAATTTTGCTTTTTGTCGGCATTGAACATGTTTTGCCTTTTTATTGCTTTTTGTATAAATTGTTTAGCTTAAAAGTATAGATGGAGAATTTTCAATAGCAGTGTACGTTTTCGCAGTATTTTTTTTTTTTTGGATATGTGGAAGGACGATCGATATTCCCGTTAATATAAGCTTACCTAGGCATTCATTTATTTTAGGACCCATAAATTAAAATATATTTATGGCCTTAAATAAAAGGATGCCTAGGTAAAGTTCACATTATTAGATTTACTTTTACCTTGCATGCATGCATCTAATCTTTATATTTAACTAAGACAATTTTTTTCGCATGCAATTTAGATTCCATTCAGCCTGGAATGTGTATCCAGATCCAGGTGCAGAATATGGTAGGGAATCATAGAATGTAATGCTAATGGTTTTATAAGATATTTTCATATGTAAACTACAAAACTTGCAACAAATAAATTTTCTTTCAACTTGAGGCGTCGATTTTCAAAAAATTATTCCTAGTATTTACAAGAAAGAATGTTGTTTTTTTTTATTCTACCTTTTTAAGTTTTTTTTAGGGAATATAAGTATCTTTTTTTGACAAATGTTTTTAGATACACATGATTGAGTATTTTATTGCAACTAATAAACAGAAATCAAAAGTAATTACAATATACAAAAAAAATCAGATGAAAATTATATTTTTGTTTTGACATGCAAAATAAACTTGTCAAATTGAAATGGAAATAAAATTATCTTTTAAATTTGTTTACCGGTCGTGGCTCTCGTAAAATATCAGTGTGGATTAACCGATGTTATATTCTACTTGGTAAATATTTCTGAGCGATATAATACGTTATTCGTAACTTTTAAACTTTTTATTTTGTTCCTACATGCATTCTCCAGTGTTCATAAACAACAAAAGATTTCATATCGTTTCATGCAAAGATATTTTTTGTAAAACAATCATATTTAAAATAATATTTATTGCTATGGGTGTACTAAAAGAAGATTAAAATACGATTTTATTTTTTATGGATAATAATTGTCAAAAAATATATATTTAAACAAATCAGTGGCTTCATTTTTCTTATTTCATTTTATTTTTAGATATATTTCTTTTAAAATTAGCTTCGTTGTATTCCATCGGTTACTAACAAATAGATTTTTTTATTGAGATTTTATACTTTTATTGCACTATTGGTTAAAAAAGATTTTTTTTTGAAGTTTTATTTTTCATATATAGTTGCATAATTTTATAAAACAAATTTTTTGTATTTTTTTACTCGGAATGTTTAAAATACGGCAAAAAAATATCTTTTTTAATAATCCTATACTAATATTTGTTAAATTTACAAATCAGTACATTTTAAAGTAAAAATAAAAAACTATAGATTTGTAGTAATTGCTGTAACACATCATTATTTAATCTTTGTTTATTTTGCCTCGAAATATATTATTAACGGCCTAGAAGATATAAATTACATTAGATTGATAACCCGATGCGAATATAGACACAATAATAGAAAAAAGAACTAGGTTATCGTGTACCGATTACCAAAAAGAAAGCAATTTTTGTCATACGGTGTTAGTGTGATTTGATACGTTTTATGCTATATATCGAAATTATAAAATATTTGCCGTATTGACTTTTTAGATCCATTGAATCAATTTTTTTTGTAATTATAAATATCTCATGTTTTGTAGATCAAGATGTAGAAAGATTATAATTTAATTGGTTTTGATCTTAGTGGTGTACTTTTTTTAGGTTTTCCTGGCAATGTATCCGATATTTATGTGCATTTATACGCTGAATTTTTTTACGAACTAATTAACTTTCTACGTTTTTTTATTTGAATATTAATGTTAAAACATACGAAATAGCTCTAAAAACTAATTTTGTGCAATTTATCAGTATAATCTACATTAAGAAACATCCTAACTTTACAGGCACTTGAGACTAATTTACATGAAAATAAGCTGGTGCAGAGACAGGTTGCAATAATGTTACAGGTATAAAATAAAATAAACGATACTAATTTAAACATAAAATAACTATATGAAGCATAATCAAACTAGAATAATAAGAATTTTAATGTGTATTAAAAAAAAAGTTTATGATACCTGTCTTATAATCTATAAGTTTCAGAAATAAATTTTCATGTTTATTATATATATAAATTAAAACAAATAAAACTAAAAATATGGCATACGCGAGTCGTCTTTATTGATTTATTTATATTTGCAACATATATTTTTTATAATACTTTTTCCGCACAAATACAACAGAACTTGTATTTTACCATATGTATAGAATTGCCGTTTTTTTTTACGCTGTTATAGCATTCTTCCTTTTTTGCGGCTACATAATTGCGTATCGCTGATCGTTATTTTTAGGTATGTCGTTTTAAAAAATAAATATAAAAAAACGCCGGGTACATTTTGCTATTTTTAACATAAAAATATATATTTTTTTTTATGTTTATTCTTGCTGTATTAATGCCTGTTTTGTAAAATAAGCCAAACATAACATGTTTTTTACAATACAAGGTTAACTAGTAATAGGTTAAAAGCTTTATTTATTTTATAAACTTGAAAAAGTCCACAACTTGTCATTATATCTAGAATTTCAAAAAAATGAAACCTTAAAGCTATCAAAATAACATACCTTTTGTTTAAATTACCTGTCCTCTTTTCATTTTAAAATGGGGCTAAAACGAAGAGAAAGTTGACACGTAATTATAAACAGAGGTAGTAAAATATGAGACTAAAAATATGCATATATGTTTATCCTGGTAGTTGATTTATAAAGTTGATGAATAAAGCTGTATATTAATTTATTTATGTATCACAAGATATTTATAACCCAGCTATAAACTAAACTATGTTTCCAATGTTTTAAATGGGTAAATAACGCTTTTAATTTATAAAAACATGCGAAAAAAATTGTAAATATTTATAATTTATTCGACTGTAATAGTAAATCTCATATCGTAATCGCTGTTTTGCCATAGCAGTATCTTATTTCTAGTTTCTATCATAAAAATATTGGAATAGTTGTCTTTTTCGTAAAATATCGTGTAATAGTTTAAAATAACTCTAATTATATCCCACTTATGCTCAAATTTCCTTTCTTTAGATTGACCTGTTATCGAGTAAATTTTACATAAAATGTTCATTATTAGAACATCAAATGGTATTTTATATGGTTTTTTGCATTTAATTCTGCCATTAGTTCCTTTTTATTATAAATCCTTATGTAAAATAAAATTTTTGTTTCACTTTTTATATCTAATACATTTTTGATTTTATTAAACAATGAGAAAGAAATACTATTATAAAACTGATTATGATATCTTGATACATCTATTATGGTGCCAGCGTTACCTAAATCCATAATACGCCCTAGTTCTTCCTCAAATTGACACAATTGTTTCTCACTATTATCTAAGTTAGTTGTAAAATAGTCAAATAGTTTCTGAATGTATATTGCTGGCAGTTTATCCCGCATATCATCATAGTCACGTTGATGCATCCTGGTTAAATGTTTAAAGGTCAAGTTCCTAAATATTGCATCGTACCCAAAGTCATACATATAATGGAGAATCGGTTTCTTTGGCATAGTTGAACTAACTGAGATATATATCCTATTGTATGTTGTTAAAAGCAAGTAAAATTCAATCACCTCAAAATATGCCATATATATTTTATATATTTCAACAAAGCTCTTATCATTTTTAGCTATTTGCATAGTATTTTGTAGTAAATTAAAATAAACTTCCATATCATTTCTTCTATTTATCTCATTATCATAAAATTTTAAAAAATATTTCACTATTATATCATCTCGTATTTTACAATTTTCCTCTGTCATTAGGTATTTTCCCCATTGATCATTCTTAATTATTACGCATTCATTCATAAAATTTGATGCTATCAAAGGATTTTTTTTCAAAAAATAGATAAAAGTATTACCCAGATTCTTGTCCTGTTTTCTGACCTTAATCTTAAAATAAACGTGCCTGGAAGTTTTATAATTTGTAATGTCGTTTTCTTCACATTCGTTTTTTGCATGTTTGCTTTTCTTTAGAATGCCTTTTAGTTGAGATTTGGGTGTATTTTTTAGACTAGCCTCGTTAACAGAAGCTTGAGCAATTATTTGGATCTGCACAGGTTCGTTTTTTAAGGATTTACTCACATATTTATCCATATCCGCTATATCAGAATCATGTTTGCCATATTCATCACCCGGCATTTCGTCTAAATCACGTGTTTTAATATTTTCATCATTATTGACGGAAATCGAGGGTAGACTTTTAATATTTGACACATTATACGCATCCTGTGGTTTATCGTCGGTTTTATTCACAGTTGGGTCTTTTAATATATGGGTTTCACTGTAATCTTGTGTACTAATATTTGCCAGCCTGCCATTTTCTTCCATCTGATATACACATCGATTTTCACTTTTAGTATTTTTTTTATCATCGCATATTTCACTTGTATTTGAGTAACGATTTGATTGAGATTCTGTAATTTGGTCCGCTTTCGTCAATATTGTTGAACTATCTTGTATTAGCGCTATATTACCGCGTGTATTTTCAAGCATATAAACTTCAGATTCCTGATGCATAATAGGAATCGCAGGTTGATACATATTAGAATTTGGCGGCTGATAATTGCTGTCGTATGGTTGGCAGTTCATATTTTTATTGCATTGATCGAATACAATAACTGGTGGTGGAATGTGAACAATCACAAAATGCTGAAGCGAAGGATTGTAATTTTGTACCCGGAAAATAAACATTGGTGCTGACGGATCAGTATTTGGGTGATTGTATACTATTGATGTCTTCGCCAACAAAATCCAAAAAAAATGTTTGTTCATAATTGGGGTTTAAAACTAAAATAAGAAAAGATAAGCTTTTAATAAAAAAAGAGAGCGCAAAAAATATAAATTTGAAAGTAAATTATTAATGCTTTGATGACTCACAATGATTCAGTACCAAAATCCATATTGCCCAAAATACCAATCATAAAATGATCGAAAGATGAAATTCTATTCCTAGAATCCCCGACGGGAAAACTCTACATCATTCTTAAATAAAGTAAATGCTACAATTATAACCATTATTTAGATCCACGTGACATGATTTAAATTATGACTAAGTATTACTAAATCTATTTTAACCTATGTGAGTGTAATTTCCAATTAAAAGCCAGAAACTGCTGCAGATGGAATAGCCAAATAAACTAACGCAATACATATTTACTGCACAAAATATGTATTTTTTCTATATTTGCATTTAATACATAATAAAATTCGATTATTTTTTTGTGCTAATGTGATAATTATAAAAAAAATCATGCTATTCTTATGTGAAATTGTTAAGCTTATTATATTATATTGTGTCGTGTTTACTTTTCTTGTGCATTTTCCTAATTTTCCTTTACATTAGGGATTTTACGAAAAATAACTGTACTTTTATCAATACACGATTTTCTTTTAAATTGGTATTAAAAAAATAGAGATGTAACGTGTACATAGTATAAGAATGTAATGTAAAAAATCTGTTTGATGCAGAACCTATATTTTTGTGCTAAAATAAATATAGTGCTCGGGTTAAAATATATTGTTACGTAGTAAATCTTTTGCCGTATTTTTTACAGCTTATATTACTTTTAAACCAGATTAAAACTCCCGGAAAAATAATAATTTTTATACCTGCGGTGTTTTGTCGCATTTCATATACAATTATAGGTAAATTATAGTACTGATTCCCCAATTAAAGAATCAGAATCAAGTTCTACAAATATGTTAAAAGTTTTACGTATAGTAAATGGGCGTAATTTGCCCTCTCACTTCAAGGGTAAAAACTTTAAATAAAATTTTATATAAGAAGAAAAAAAATAAAAGAGGTTAGAAAAACTACGAAAAAAAAATTATTAGAACACCCATTCTTTAAGATTTTTAAATTTTTTTTGAGAGATTTTGTGCAAGAATTTCACCATTTTTAACTCTTTACAACACCAAACAAGAACCAAAATAATTAAGAGCTAAAAATACACATAAAACTTATACTAAGACACGAGTTTTTTACATATTCAATTATATAACATATCTTTTATAACACTTACAAATGTCTTTTACCAAATAAAAGGTGTTGAATTCACAAGTAAATATTTTTAAGCAGTGATATAAAATATAACCATATTTATGCGAAACTTATTTTTCTGGCTACCATTATAAATGATTTTTTTTTGCAAATTATCGTCTAATGTTTTTATCTTTAGTAATAACTATGGATTTTAATGTAGAAAAATCATGATGACAACTTCGGTTAATAAAATTGCAAATTGAAGCAACATATGCCCTACATTTTATTATAATAGTGTACTTTTTTACGTTATTTATTTTATAAAAAATTCCGTCTTATAATAAATATAACTTTACCCATACAAATACGAATACTTTTTTGTACTTTTTAAGTTAATTACTTTTTTTTAATACTTTTTAACATTATCAATAATTAATTTCTTTATAGTTGTCACATTTTAGGCTTTCGTGCTCTTCATATATGGTAAAAAATATAATAAAATCAACATTTAAAGATTTTTAACCACCTAAATCTTTGTAATTATGTAATAAAAACCCCCAATGTTTGTTTTAAAAGTAGATTAGCTGACATACTATTTTGGTATATTTTAGCAGTTGGCGTGGATTTTTTTTTCCACCAAATAAGTATAAATCACTAAATGTCAAACACCAGCGTATTTTTTGGATTGCAAAAACCCCAATGCTTGATTTTTTGACTTCTCATTACCAAATCAGGATTAAAGGCCTGTACGGTCTGTTTATCGACCGCGCCGAACCTTATTCAAGTCTTTCAGGCTATCATATTTCAAAAAATGTTTTTTTTGTTTTTTTATTAATTAAATTTAGATAAAAAGGAAGAATGATGTTCTTATTTTATAAAAATATTTATAAATTACTTTTTAAGCATGTATTACGTTTACAAAAAATAAAGTTACAGGGTGGTCATTGTAGATGCATGTTTTGTCATTTTAATTGCAACATTATTTCAAATACTCTACAAAAATGGATTATTTTTAGATAAAGCAATCATTGTCTTTTATATAGCAAAATGCCAAAAATTAAAATTAAAGGTAACTGAAAAACACTAAACATAATACAGTGAAACCGGATATAAATCGGTATCGGTCTGTCATGTAAGCATCTTTTTCCAAAATATCTATTTAAAAAGGATAAGACACACGATGTCTACTATTTACAGTTGCAGCGTTATAAGCTTTTTTCGCAACTCTTACAATATTAGAAGCCTTGAAGCTTGCGCCAGCTGTTCTCATTGTGCAAAATCTGATCAATGGAATAAATAAATACGCAGTATATGTATGGTGTACAAACCTGGGTATCCGTTACACGAAGTGTTTATTAAAAAAATTTAAAAAATACTCGGGTATCGAAAAAAAAGTATGCTCGTAAAGAGCCGATATGAAAAAAATACAAGATGCTTTTCTTAATATAAATAATATTGTACGCACAAAGTTCATTTTTTAGTCAGAATCTATATTGACTTTACTGATCTTTTATACAACAGAAATATGTTATACTACAGGTTGGTTAAGCTTACACGGGTCATCTACCCCAATAAAAAAAATTAAGAACATATAAAAAAAGTAAAAGGATATATACCGGTAAAGTAAAAAAGACATTATAATATAATTCTTTCTTCTTCTTAGTGTATGTAGTATATATATATCTTGCCAGTTTGTTCGGTTAAAATAAAACATGCCCAAGAACAATTTAATAAAAAAAACATACATTTAGTATATCTTAATTGTGATTTTGGGCGCAGTTTCTTGCATTTTGTAATAAAAAAAACCTTTAATCCAAGGTTTTACTATTAACCAAACAAAGACCGAACTGTCATGCTTATAAAAATTAATACAAAATAAAATCTAACTGCAAACAAAGAAAAAGGCAAAATGTGTTTTATTTCTATTTATTCCGAGTTCGTAGTTCCCGCAAAAAACACTTAAAACTGATTTTTTTGTAAAAAAATACAGGAAAACTAGGGATTGCAATACCCGGGGGTAAAAATACCCCGGGTGTAAAATATGCTCCTTTTTCAGACCGCTAGGTACCCAAAATTTCCTCAGTGGTTCTCTTTGGTAAATTATACATACTACATCGTTTTTGTACTTACGAACTAATGCGCAAGAGCTGGCTTGTTATTTTTGAAATACTAAAGGTTATATGTATCAATATCTTTCTTTTTTCAAAAAGGCTAAAGTAAGCGTCTCATTTTGTATTACCGTAGTAATTTTGTTGCACTATCTGTAGAATTGCGCATTTCAAGACGTATTCTCATGGAGAAAGAGCGAGTAGAGCAGAGCAACAAAAATGTTGTTATATGTCTTATATGTAGCCAATATGCTATTTCAATTTTTTTTTGCGTCACAGAATACAAAAAAGAATTATTATAATTTTTTTATAGAAGTAATAAAATCACTTTTTCTTTTGCTTTTTGACGGGCTCTACTGCTAATTTATTGACATTAAGAGCATTGAATTCGAAAACCCTAGTAGGTATCTCATGTTATTAAAAATTTGCATTTACACGTGGCAAAGCCATATTTTTCTTTTTTAAAAGTGTGTTTTCGTGTTAATAAAATAACCTTAAATAGAGTGGTTGTCATTTTCACCACAGCTATTATATGTAATCTAAAAAATGCATCATGCTACTTATAGTATTATATAATTCACATCTAAAATATTTTAATAAAGAAATTTTGTTTTTTTGTAAAATACAATAAAAATTTACAAAATGAAGACTGTTTTATCGCTACAAAACAAAGTTTTTACAGGCTCTATAACACCCGAGCAGGGATGGACTAACGAGGGAGGGGGCGCACTGGAGTCATGTGCCCCGGGCCTTTGCCTTAGGGGATTCCATATATAAATATCAATTATTTCTACGAACGTAAATACAAGAAAAAAATCTTGTCAATATTTGCTTAAAAAATTAATGTTCTGCATATTTATTTGTAATATAGTCAATAGTTTAATTTTTTTAATTTTGATTTCTATTATGTGTTACTAAAATGATACTATTAGATGACATTATGGTTTTTTTTGTAAAACTTTACTGGTGTGTGCACTTTACTCTGACTATCAAAATAAATAGCAGTAATTATATATCCGTAAAATATAACAACGCATTTAAATTACATAAGTGACACCTATGTATACGCGAACAATATAACTTTGCAACAGTACATGTAGCATAAATAATCTAAAAATTAAAATCTATAATTTGGCATACAAACCAAGTAAAAATACGGACCCAATCTTATGCCTATTTGCATATATGACTCATTTAAAAAAATTTTACTTTTACACTTCTATCTTTGTTTAAACAAACATGTCGAACCTTAGTTCGAGTATAAGTAAAATATTTTTTACTTCATATATTTCTAAATGCTATAAAATAAACAAAATATGCTTTGTTTTTTTATAGATAACAAACTTATTTAAAAAGTTTGCAGCCTATAATCATCTATAGAGGTCAATATCTTTTCTAATGTTACACGACTTAAACAATATTTTATACTTATAATTGATTATAGCAATCAACAACAATATATATTATAAACAACAAAAAAAATGAATTATTTAGTTGCCCTGTATTACGAACTTTTGTAAATAAAATATTGTCTTTTTTTGAGTCTGGTAGAAAATACACGATTTAATAAAACTATGAACGAACACTTGCGTTTGCAATGTTAGACAGTCTGTAAAAACTTATAAAAACAAATTTAATGCAGTCATTTGTGCAGAGCCAACTAATAAAAATCAGGGAAATAAAATATATTTTCACAAGATGTTTTTTCTAAGAATACAAAGAAGAAAAACCAGTATATTTAGAAGGTTTTGATCGCAGAACTCAACCACCCATCCGCCCATCCTGGCTCTCCTACCAACCGTGGTAAAAATGTATCAATGAAAATAAAAACTTAGCGTTTCTTGCGTAAGAGGAAAACAAAAAAAAACTCTTTTTTTCTGGCATTTATAGTCAATATATTGTTTGATTTTGTATCAGCATATTATATATATTCTGGTGTATTTTAGGTTTTTTTAAATAATTATAATTACTATATAAAAATAAGCATTAAAATTTTAAAACAAACAAAGTTAAATACAATGCAACATAACAACGTAAAAGAACAAAGTCTATTTTTTTATGAAATGGTCACACAATGCAGAGTTTTATTCTTGTTTTTTTGATAGAAGCGAATTTGAAGGGCTAATACGATACACACCCCGATAAAAATGATGCTTTCATGCTATAAATACTTCTTATAATTCCTCCTGATGTTTTCAGAATAAACAACATATGAACTGTATTTAAAAAAACATTCAAATGAAGCTTGAACAAAGCACATATTTTAACAAAAAAATACTTTAAAGAGCAGGGCCCTCATCGATAAAGTGCCCCTGGGCCCAAATTGTTACGGCGCCCTGCACCCGGGTACCCCAGCGGCAACCCTTAAACGTAAAAAGGTTATATTTTTATGATGATCTTCGGGTACAGAGCGCTTGGTGCCACAAACATTGAAATCATATAGAATAACTAGCTTATAAGAATTTCCATCAAATTAATTTACTTTTAAGCATGTATTGTAAGACTTTTTTCATCAGGGAGAGGTTTTTCATAGAATAATTAACTTTTTATTTCCGTAAACCACAAAAAATCCAAATTGTATTGTGCATTTTATGAAAACATCCCTTTACTATAAGTTTTTTGGGCTGAATAAGTCAATCGAATAACTCTTATGCATATATACTATGCACCTACGACAAAGGTTGCCCTGTTTTTATTGGATAAAAGTTGGAACAGGTAATGAAGCTTTTGTAAATATTACGCGATAATACCGGTAATATATAAAAAGGTTCCGTTTTAATCTAGTTTTTTTAGTATTTATTATACAAGCATTTACTTTTTAAGAGTTTTGTAATATACTTTAGTATAACATATTTGTTTTATAAACATCCTCATGGTACATGTTTAAGTATTGATTATGTAGTTGAGACGTATAAAACAAAGAAATTACGTTACACATAAATTTTTTGAATAGACCGTTTACTTTTGTGCCTTAAATTTATTTATTTAACTTGTGCAAATTTGACATGCATAAAATCGTAAATTTTTTAGCAATCGAAGTTACTTTACCACTTAAATAGCATGCAGGTTATTATTATTACATTGATTGTTCAAATAATCTTTAAACTCTTGTATTGCTTTAAAATATTTTTTTGGCGAGTTTGCATTGCTAATGAAGGCACGGTGTACTAATTTACGTCTGAAAAGTATAGCAAAAAAAGGAAAAAATGCAATAATACCCATTGTTTTGTCAAAAAAGGAAAAAACCCCCTTTATTTTAGATAACAATGCAAAAATACCTAAAAAATTGTTAAAAACGACAAAAATACTCAAAACTTAAATAAAATTATTATTTGATATTACTTTCTTATTTATTCCCAAAAATCACGTCAGCGATAAACAAACACAGCAAATTTAAACTATAAAAATTTATAAATATTCTATTTTTTAATTCCTCTGCTTTCTCAAATAATATTTGTATTTTTACCTTTGAATGAAGTAAAGCAACCTTTATGAACAAAAAATGATAAAATCGTACACCAAGGTTGAAATATTAGAAGAAAACTCTTTTTTCAATAACCTTGATACCTTTGTACTTATGATAAAACAAATCTACTTGTTAAAAAAGAGAAGACTATGGTAAAAAGATTTTTGTTCCTATATTGGAACCTAAGTGTAAGATGTTATCAATTTTTGTTTATGTTCGTTGCTTTACTGTATTCAAAGGTAAATATAAATATTATGTGAGAAAGCAGAGAATTTAAAAAATAGAATATTTTAAAAATTGCGATAGTTTTTATTTTTGTGTTCGTTTATCGCTTACGTGATTTGCGGGAATAAATTAGAAAGTAATGCCAAATTAAAATTTCCTTTGAGTAATTGGTATTTATTCCGTTTTTAACAATTTTTTGGGTATTTTTGCATTGTGATCTAAAATAATGTGTATTCTTTCCTTTTTCGACTGAAAAATGGGTATTATTGCATTTATCCATAAAAATAATGACTGTTTATGTAAAAATCAGAAATGCGTAAAAAAATCAAGTGAGTAGTAAATAATCTTAATTGTTGTTAATTCAATGAAATTAGTTTTTTTCTTAATAATGATGCAAATAAATTTCTCTATAAATATTTTTCCACCCAACTAAGATTTAGTGAGCAACCAGTACGCAAACAATATTTTTATATTGTATGATTATTTTTTAATATAAGGTTAAAGATTTTTACACTGATATAAAAAGGACTTAAACATGTATTTGGCATTGATATACAAAAAGAAAGTATAGCTTGTTTTGTAGAAAATTCAAAATTAGCAACTTTGTGTTTCAAGGTATAGGTACAAAAAAAAATTAGAAAGGTTCTAGAGGGAGATTATCAGGGTATTTTGTTACGACTTTTAACAAAATAAATCCGGGTACCCGACTACCCGGGTTTTTGCAAACCCGCAGTATATGGTAAAACAATAGATTGAGGTTTTAAATTATCTTTTATCATTGGCAATCGAATAGACAACAAACATTATGGACTAAATTGTAGAAGTCAGTAATCACAAATTTCGCATTTTACGTAAAGTATCCAATAGCATAAACTAACTACATCATAATTTATTTATGCTGTAAAATATAGATCCCTTAATTGTATTCCGGTGATTTTGCAATATAAATGACAAAAATTGCAATACTAATGGCAAAAACTGCAATACTAATGACAGATTTTCAATATTAAAAAGTAGAACCTATATATTGTCATGGGCGTAGCATGTTTTTCTCAAAGGGCCCTAAATAAATTGTAATGACTTTTAAATGATCCTAAACACATTTTCTAATATTGAATATTTTTTCGAAAAATATAGCATTTTTTATTTTTGTTGAAGATATTTTGTTTATAATACCTAGAAGCTACAAACTCTTGTATTGTGAACCCAGGAGCAAAAAAAAAAGTCAGGGGGCAGACGTTCCCACTCCAATTGCCGCTTCTAATTGAATCCTGTATATAATATTATTTAATGTAATTTAAAGATTTTTTTCATGCATATTCATATATTTTTTGTGCTAAGGTCAGCGGCTGATTTGCATTTTAAAGGCCCGGTGACATTTTTTCTTTTGGGGCCATCTTTTTATATATTAAATTTTTTTTACGGGTAGGCAGTGATAAAATCTAGTTTTTCGGTTTTATCTATAGCTGAAACAAAATTTGCTGTACGAGGTTTTTTAAATCATCAGAAAAAAAAATCATTCTTTTTTTGACGTATATTCATTATATTTTTAAGATTTTAAAACAAAAAATTAGGTAACGGTTTTGGATGTAGCACGCTTGCCCCGAGTGTTAGTTTTAGTGTAAAAAGAAGACATTTTAAATGGTACTTATTTATTTACTTTTCATTTCTTATATAGAAATAACTTCTATTTTGTAACCAATGTTTTACCTATCTTATCAAGATAGAATATTCTATTTATGGAATGCCTTATCTTAATCATTAACCAATCATCAACCACCCCGTTGATCTGGAAAATGCGCGTCCTTTGCGATTTGTCGGCCTACGGCACATTAAATCGCAAAGGTGACCATCTTAAACACACCTCTCATTTCTCACATTATCTTATCAAAAAAGAGAAATTTCTGGATACTTTGTGTAAGTATCCAACAAACGGTGTACATAAAATGCGTATGCTAAAAACGCAGTCTATCCGTAGTAACAAAAAGTTGACATTTATATTGACAAAAAAATTATTGAAAAGACTATTTATAAATTGGTTAAGATATTGGCATTTTTTTAATATTTGTTTACACAAATCATCTTTAAAACAACAAACTTTGAAAAGTTTTAAAGGTTATGAGCCGCATGAAATTTATACTTGAATGTATGTAAAAAATGATTTTATAACAAGTATTTACTCTAACCTGCGTACAAACTTTTAATATGTTGGAAAAAACCTTTTAAATGCTATTCCTAATAAAGGAAGTATAAATAACAAGCATATGAATTACCAATGTTTTTTTTTAGTGGCATTGAGTACCAGTAAAATACAAACTAAGCGATGATAGACTTGTAATAAACAAGAGTTTTATAAATCTTTTTCTGGGCTTTATAAAAAAAAGTTCTAGCCTTTAAAAAAACAACGCAAAAAAAAACATAAACGAAGTTTACTTAAAATTCTTGTGCTCTATAGCGAAAAATGCCCAAAAACAACGTAGTTTTTTGGGTTTTGTAATTACAAAGTTTTAATATTTTTTTAAATGGTTATAGTAGGCACTGCTGCAACATAGAACCTATTTTTTAGTTACTTCTGCATAGATCTGATACATAATAAACGCATTTATTTTGTTCTTGAACACTTAGCAACAAAACAATTATCATCCATAACTTTGTTATTCAAAACAGCAAAAAATTATTTTTTTTTGTTGATATTTGTTAATATAATTTCGTTATGATGTAAAAAAAAAACTTATGAGATTAGATTATAAAGATAAGGAATAAAAACGTATGTCAACGATCTTTATAATTCAAAAATATACACAAAAAAGTTTACTTAATGCTGTTAACAAAATCGTCTCGTAAAAAAACGTGTCTATTAGGTAAAGGCGAATCTAGGATTGCTAATGCAAGGTTCGCGGTTTATTTTTAAATAGACTTACAAATCTTAAAGACGCAATGTTAACAAATGAAAACAAAATATAAAATATGTAATTTCTGCAGGTTCAGATATGTATGCAGAAAAATTTTTTGTTTGTTTTGTAAGCCACAAGAAAAGGCCTTCTTTTCATGCGGGGCACATTGGCTAGTGTCTTGAGCGCCTATACATAGATCCGCCTCTTCTATAGGTATTAAGATTTCGAGTAATTTTGCATATAAAAAAATAAAAGACGCTTAAAACAATAAGAGGCATGTTAGTTAGTAAGATTGTGTTGCAACATTGCCATTGAATGTACTTGCAAAAACTAAATCTTCTTTTTTTGTTGATTATCAAAAAAAAAGCGTTACTAAAATTATTTTTCGGGCTTTTTTAGCCGAAGCACCGGTGTCTATGCCCATAGTGTTACTTTTTTTCTAAATCTGCCAACGCTAGATGTACCGTAGGGCATATTTGAAGTTTTACTGATACTTTTGCATAAATTTATACCCTACCAACAACTTTATAAAAATTGTTTTAGTTTTTCAAAATAAAAAAAAACACAACTGGCCGATATTACACACTTATATTTTACTCGAGTAAAAGGCTAGGGCAAGATAGTTCATATTTTAGTATACAGGTTTCTAGTATATAGAAAACTGTTCAAAATATTTTAAGCAGAGTAAAAATGCATTTAGTTTGTTTTTCATTCAAGTAGATTTGGTACAAATTTTAAGCAGGCGGCTTGTTGTATCAAATTACAACCCGGTCAGGCCAGTTAACGTAAAAGGAAAGTCTGGTGTATGGGTCAATTACCAGACTGTGCAAGTCTCTGATCTGCTTACACTGCTGTAAATACTATAAAATGAAAAGATTTAATCTTTTTTTTTTTACATAAGATATAATTTTTAATTTCACAATATTTAAAAAAAATTGTCAATAAATTTTAACTACGCCAGCTTTTTAAATAGGTAATATGCAACGCATTGCCGTAAAAAATTGTATGTGTCCTTATTTCTATGACTTGGCAAAAATAGCGAAAAATACAGGGGGTAATTAAATCGGAATCAGGTATAAAATATCGGTAAATATCGGGTGCGACTTTCTTTGCCCTATTTTGGCGCTGAAAAACCCGATATAATATACCGGAAAAAAATCGGAAACCGGAAATGGAAAACATTTGCAAACTATGTAATAATAAAAAGATAAATTAAAAAATTATATAAATAAAATAAAAAGTTAATTATAAATTTTTTTTAAAGTTGCAAAATAAATGCATATTTAAATTTTCCATAGTAAAGGATCCACTCTGTTCATTCAAACTATCTCTTAATGCTCTATAGCATCTTTCAACCTCTACACTTGTAAGAGGGGAGAATGCAAATTTTTTTATATCACCATTTGAATGCGCTTGATTAAATGAGGTAAAAAAGATTATGCTCGGATTTTTACTTAAGGATCTTTGTAAATATTCAATTAAATCAATATCATGTAAACTTTCTTGTACGTGTGCTAATA
>JAQFYM010003948.1:0-16939 GCA_034694785.1 Agrenia bidenticulata | reverse complement strand
GAGGGAGAGGTTTGATTTTGGCCTAAGAGAGGGAGAGGCTGGGAGAGGGAGAGGTTGAATGAAAACAACATCACTGCCCTGAGTCAATGGAATTTACTAGAAAAACAATCGTAAAATGTTCTGCGAGCAGCTTGATAACGAAAACGAAACCTTAGATTTAAAACAATTATTCATACATATCAATTAATATACACTCAATCGTATTACAGAACCTGTTAGATCCAGGTAGTACCTATTCTAATACAAACCTTAGTTGAATGCTTAACACTTCAGAGTATGTTTATGACCGCACGAGACTGTCAAGTACTTGAAGGAAAATTACATATTGCATTCTAATAATGTTTCATGTGAGACATTTATTGCACAACATATAATATTTGTCAAATATATAGTTTTATTTATACCCAGTAAAATGAGACCATAGGATTTTAATAATTAATAAAACACATCATAAATTCAGTGCCCATTAAATTAGCTACGTAGAAGATGGTCCAGTAAAAATAAATAAGTAATAACTCATTAATGAACAAATATTTTCAAATCTTTATTCATTTCCTTCCTGCTTCTCACGAATCGCATCCTATACAAACATAAATTATTTAAATAGCATATGCACTCATCAATTATAGAAAGAAAAACATAAAGAAAAACAATAAACATGACAAACAAAACTCACCCGAAACCTTTCCTCCAAAAGAGAGAGCTCAGAAATCAAATCAGTGATAGAATTTTTCAGGGCATCTTGTGGAGTATAATCGGCAGTAGTTTGGACACGGATAAGAATTTTGTTTTCAAGGGGGTGAGGATGTTTGTAACCAGCAAACATGACATGAGGATCCTTCAACAGCTGCCTGAATTTACAAAGCACAACAAAACAATACAAATCAAGATTATCATAGTTAATATAAACTCTAAAAGTAAAATCGCGACTAAACTTTGACAAATGTAAGTTTAATCAATTTAATCCTACTTACATTCGTATCATGTTGCCCAAACTGTGGTCCTCCTTGTTTATCGTAAATATAGCGGCATTTGGTACCTTTGTGTCCAACTCGATAAGCACCCTTAAGTATCATTAAAAGCTTTAAAATTATACCCAAAAAAAATTTCCAAACACATTGACTGCCTAAAAAAATAACAAACTTACTTTTTCTCTCCTTCGAAAAGGACAAACGATTCGAAAGTCGGGGGTGCGTTCATTTTTGATCGTTTAACTAATTCTCAAACAATGTAAAGTTTAAATTTGCCGCCGTAGCTGATGGGGGCACTTTGATACAGAACAAAGCTTTAATGTTGGCATTTACTTTTTCAGATCTCAACAGATGAATAATAATCGTAGTCATAATCATCATTATTGAGTCAATATAATTTTGAATTTATTGGAAAAATTAAGTGCGATATACGACAGGGTTTCTCTAACGATATTTTGAAAGAATAGCACATTTTCATTATTTTATGATTCTTCAGCTGGAGGCTCTGCATCTGCAGGAGGATCAGCGTCTGGAGCATCGGGTGCGGATGGAACAGTAGTAGCATCGTCGGCTGGTGCAGCAGGTGTAGGTTGATCTCCTGAGTTTCCGTTTCCGAACGCATTGTCTAATTGAGGCAATGACCACCAAATTGGCTGGGGTTGGAAGGCGTTAAAGATGTTGGCTAGGAAGGCTGTCAAAATAAGGTACCAAATATTAGACGAAGACATGGAAGTATTTTTTGGGCAATATACTGTGCTTAACTTACGGAAGAAGAACTTTAACTCCTGATCTTTAACATCTTGTTCATTTAATGAAACTCTGGATATCAAGTTTTCGGACGGTTGATTTATTTCTGACTGCATGAAATCGAATTTAGATATGGTATTTAGAACATGTTCTTATTGTTCTTAAAAGATAAGCTGTTCTTTCTTACCTTGACTGGGAGAGCAGTTGCGGTAGCTGCTAGGCAAGCAACCAAGGAAATCACAAAAACTTTCTGAATCATGATTGCAATGCTTACCCACAAGAGTCTATGAAATTACCCCTGCACTTTACTAGGTTTTTATACGAAAAAATCAGGGCCATGGTTTAGACATCGACTTATTGTTCAAGCATCTGTTTCTATGCTTGTCAGTGTAAAGCATAAAAGCATTTGTTAATACAGATTGTGAAATAAAATGATAGAGTGCACTCTTATCGAAGTAGCATTTCCATTTGACCTTCTGGTTAGTTTAAACAATTTAAAATACTCTTTAACTGAAATGAAAGCATTAGATAGAATGCTAATTCTATTTGCAGAATGTAAGTTTTACTTATTCATTATTCGTTGTACAAATAAAAATGCATGGCTCAACGTCTGTTGCATTCCTTTGATTGACTAGAATCGAGGTCAATAATTTTCATGTTCAGATGTTTGCTTGTCAATCAAAGCCTTTTTATTCGTTTTCAGTGGATTGCGATTGGATGGGCACATTGAAGCCCTGATTTTTCTAATTTGACAAACTTAAAGGACTTTTATCTTCTTGAGATACAAATACGTTTTCGATATTCGTCAATAATTTGACGATGGATGCTAATTTCGGTAAATAATGCCTTTCTGAACTACAATGGTTGCACAAAATTACCGAAGTTTTAGCAAACACACTATCTAGTATCGTATGATGGCTCATCTCCCCTGTTATGAATACATCAACAGGAACACCAGCCAACAAGGAACCTCCAGCCCCAACACACACCGCTGCTGATTGAACTTCACTTTCTATAGAATAGCCAAAAAATTATTATTTATTTGTTGTACCCAACATGGTTTATGTTGTCAACTTACTTCCAGCATATGCTAGCTGAACATAGTCCAAATTCAATCCTAGCTTAATCGCATCTATAACTTCACTGAATTGTACTGGCCTTTCAAAGTTTACAATACGCCCTGCACCAAAAGGAACCGGAAGTGCGTCACTTGGAGTTCTAAGTACAATGATATTAATATACAGAGACGCAAAAAGTATTATGCTATAGAAATATTTCAAAAGTGAAGACATTTACTTAAATTTAGGGATCCCACTTTCATCAGCAACTTTCCGAATTTTCAGAATCTGCTCTTCACCAGAATTTGGTTTTGCGTACACCTTGATTGTTGCATTTTCTCCTGCATCGGTTACATCTAGTTCCATCGCAACATCAGGATAATTTATCATTTTTAGAGATTGAAGCAGAGCGGAAACATTCTTGAACGAAGATGCATACATCACCCCCGGGACAGGATTACTGATGAGAGATGATGGGGTAATCGCCTTTGAGAGTAAAGGAGAGTCGGCTGATCCAAAGCTTTCTATTAAAACCCAAATTTGCCATTTAGTGCTTAATGCGTTATATTAAATAATACGGAAAAATGCATAAGCTAATTTATCTTCTCTAAACACATACTTAAAGCATCGATAACTCGATCGTTGATTCCACCAGCTATGGCATCCAGTGTAGTATGCGGAGAGTAGACGGATATATCAAAGGCCAAGCATCGGGCAATCAATTCCTCCTAAGAAATATTAATTCCCCAATTTTCAATTACATATTTGCATGGAGCTGAAATCCCAACTCGACATAAGTTTGAACTCACAGACCTTCCAAGATCCATAAGCTATAGCTTTCATCCCGGAAAAAATCGGAGGGTGGTAAGCAATAATGAAATTTGCATTTTTTCGAATAGCTTCTTCAACTACAGCTGGTTTCAGATCGTTACAGACGAGGATCCCTGTAATAATCTTTTCGTCTTTCGTTGCCTTCCCAGAGCCTACCAGAAGTCCAACATTGTCCCAACTCTCTCCAAACACTTTAGGTTTCAACCATCCATTCAATGCTTCTTCTACTGAAGCTAGGGATCTCAGAGTTTGGGCCATTTTTCCCAGCACCACTTTCTGCAATTTAAAAAACAGTAATTCAAAGTTTGAAGTTGAAACCTAAAAAATATTACGATTAGATCATTTTTCGTAACTTTTACCGTTTGTGACAACGCCAGGGTGCTCAAGTTTAGTTGTGAGACTGGATGTCACCGTCAGCTGTTCTTGACTATAAATTTTAAATTTAATTAAGACTTTAAATAAATTTCTGAGCACAATTTTGAATTAGACAGGACTGACTTTTTTGTTCCCCACGACCGGTGTGTATTATTTGAAAAACTTTCCCGCCCATTCCACATTCACATTCTCTGGTTGTAAAACTTTCACTTGTATACCAACGCCCCTGCCACTTTCTCTCCACTTTCTCTCTCCACTTTCTAGCCCGAAAGTTCAGCAAGCAATGTCAGTAGTAAATTCAAATAAATTGGATTGAAACCCTTTCTACATTATTAAACTAAATTAAACAAATTTTAAGGCATGTGCATGTTGCGAAAAAAGTTCTGCACAAAATGAGTTTAGAACAAACACCAAGTTGATTAATTACCATTAATTGGTTAGAAAACATTTATATGGCTTTCATGTTGGAATATTTACAAAGTCTTCTTGGAAGTTGGAACCACGAGGGTAATTACTCTTTTGTACTAATTATTGATCCTCCATAGTCTAAATATGAGCTGGCAAAGTTTTATTTTATTTTTTAGAATGTCTTTAAAATGAATAATAATTAGCCCAAGCACGCCAATTTATGTCAATGATGAGTTACAGAATGATGCACATATATGAATATGAATCTTGGATAAAGACAATTTATTGTGTATTCACTCACACTCATCACAACCAAGGATATGACAAGAAGACTTTTTTTTTTTAAATCGTACATAAAATTGTCAAATTTAGAACTTTCATAAAATGTTGAAACAATAGGGCAGTGTGGCACATCGAGACAAGATAAACATACGACAGCAACATCATCCCATTCATATACTAATCCACTCCAATGATATCACCGTTTTTGGCTTGGATTTGTTACTCAATTTTGATCCTTTATGACAGATGAGACTGGTTGATAAATCGTATTTAGATTAGTAGTACAGTGAGTACACAAGTACAATTCACAACATTATTTTAACATAGAGAACATCTGCATCCCACGATTGCAGAAGTGCCTTCCACCATTTCCGATTCGAGAAGATTTTAAGGCAGTAACCAAATACCTAACACCCAACACCCTATAGTCTTCTGATTCTCTACTCAGTAGTTGGTAGTCGTCCACGATCCAAGATGATTGATGATGATCAGTTCCTGAACAAATGCAACGAACACGCCGTAGAAGAACAATAAGAATGGATTTCGAAACTTACATGATAGACATTGACAGGGTCATAAATATTCTAATCCATTTCATACAACATCGTACAAGTTGCGAGGATCTTTCTCATCATCCTCGAAATAATACTCGTCATCATAGTCATTATCAAAAGCTTTAATCCTATAGGGTGGGTATTCGTTATCAGGATCGTCTGGATCTCTCATAGGCTTTGCAAAGTACATGCTGTCCGAGAAGTGCACCCCAGGTACGTCGTAAATATCCCGAAGGTATTCTTTAACCGTCTTCTCTGCAATGATTCTAAACACGAATTTAAAAATGCAGATTCCCATCCCAGTTCCGAACGTAATTGTTTGATCAATCGTTGCACCCGGTCGGATTAGGTTGAAGCCCAGAATGAAAAGCTCTACTGCCAGTGTGATGTAGAGAAAATGGGATATGCAGATCCAAACTTGACATTTCACACAAGCACTCTCCACGTTCTCCGACTGAAATTAAACAAACATGGTTCTTCTTTTTTTTCCTTCTTTTTTTTTACTTATTAAAAAAAGAAGGTGAAGGTTTGTAAGATCCATTCTAAATTAAATCTACAAGCTGCAGGGCTAAGTAATCTTTGGGTATCCGTTAAACACATCTGGAAGGAAGTTTGAGGGGAAAAAAACTAGTAAGTATTGGTAAACTTATTTGCAATTCCCAAACTCTTAGTTTCTAGATTATTGCCAGGCGCTTATATTTTATTTTATTTTAGAAACTTTACTTCATCTACAGAATCGTCATCTCATCTCCTTGCTCCGGAATACATTGCCCTATAGGGTGCTAGGAAACCATGTCCAAAATACTTATTTTGAGGTGTTCCAAGATTTCTACAATTCCAGCCTCTCCTATTCATTCCACAAATTCCTTCCTTCCTATCAACACAAAGGCTACCACGAAATTCGGGAACTCTCATTCCAATCTCAAACGAGGGAGAACCACAGCCTTCTGTTTTCGTCCTGGAAGTGGAAAGAATTGATCCGTCCATTATTATGATCGCCCTCATCATCATCATCAAGATGCAAATTTTTCTTTGATGTGTGAAAGAGTCTTTGTTGGCAAAAGTGGGTGAAAGTTTTTAAGAGAGAGTTGTGCAAGGATGGGAAGTAGTCAAGTACAATTCAGCCCTCAACCATGGCAGATTGTATTATGATGACGAAGAGGGTCTCCAACCATCATCTATATTGTTCAGGCCCTATCTTTAATAAAACTCTAACCTATAGACATACTTCTCTCACTCTTAACGTTCTCTCACTATTGCGTACACATAAAATCTATGTACTACCAACTATGGGTATATGCAATATTAAACCACTGCTCTTGGCATTGCCAAAGTGTGTAGTGGATACATCTTAAAAATTACAAGCAAGCAGAGCTAGTAGAGCTCCACATTCCACTTCATTATTCTATAATCCCAGATTACTTTCTGGTTCTATGACTCTCCATTCCTCTCTAACCAAGACGATGTCGAGGAATTCTTATGAATATTACTCACTCTTATTCCTTCAAGAGTGGAGAGTGGTCCGTAGGGTACGTTTTTCCGACTATTTCTGAGATGAGAGAAGAAATGATCAAACCCAGGCATACATAGCCCTACTGGGTACTTGTACACTTTGCTACGGAGCCTTTTACCCACATACTGCTAGACTTTCCCTTAGGAAGCTTGAATATTGGATTACGCAATAAAGTCTTGACACAGGATCCGTGTGGAGCTATTGATATTGCTACTGGTTGCTAGGTATGCAAGAGGAGAGTTTGAAATCGTATTTATGGACTTACTCGATTGGTTGAAGAGAGGAGCATCAAGGCGATAAAAAATTGTGATGTGTAGACTATGCATATTGAGGAAAATAAAAACTCAGCAAACCCCCTCCCTAGGAGAAAAAACCGAAATATATTTTTTAATTGCCAATTACAGCTCATGTTTCATAGCTTCATCCCATTACTATTAAGCTGGGAAATTTGGGAGCAAATGCTCCCACCCTGCTTGTATATCATATCAAGTTGAGAAATATTCAATGGGGCACGGGACAATTGGATGATTCAGAGTTTGGACATTAAGTAGCTATCTTAACTTTACAGTCAATACTCAATACCCTCTTAAGTTTTCGCTACAGTTGGTAAATAGAGTTCTCTTTAGTATAGGGCTTATCAAAATGGGATAGATACAATACAAATACATATTTACAACGACTTACATTTCCCAGGACTGAAAGGCGGCCTAGTAATGTCATTGAGATCCGAGAAGATGAACTTGTAGGCAAAATATGATACCATGATCATGGCGACGAGCTGGAAATAAGATTAGAAACATGACACAGATTAGCATTGTTACAAGCTCTAGAGGGTTCATTGTCAAACGGTCTCGAATTTTAATCAAGTCTTGAGGGGGATGAAGAATGATATTGAAGAATATGGATTACTCTATATTTTGTGTCACGTGGAGATTATCCAAGTTCTAGTTTTGCCTTAATTAGAAGAGTATTAAGAAGAGATAACGTACCATGTCAATCCAAGAGATGAATCGAACATGTTTCCGATTCCGTAGTCGAATGGCTTGATATTCCATATCGAAGAATATGAATAAAGGAATTGTTGAGGTTGATTCAACTTGGACTCGAGCAAGTTGACAAGTTGACGTGACCGACTTAATCGGACACGATTGACACGATTCCTTCTCCTAGGACGAGACAGCTTGTCAGCTTGAATAAATTCCTCAATTTATCACTAAGATGGGTACCACTTAGAATAATACACTCTGTCCCCCTTGAGATCTTTTGAAATATATACTGCAGATTAGTTCAGATTCAAAACTCACAGTTTACTCCTTCGTCTCTTGTGGGTTTGAAACTAGAATATTTAGACTCCAGCCTCAAGCCTCTCTAAGGTTTCTAACATTCTGACTTTGAACAATTCGAAGAAAAGGCGAACACGCTATGTAACTCTGTTTCTCTCTGTTCTATCTATTTCTTTATCTCTCTAGTCTATTTATATTTGAAATCGCCTTACAAAGACGCACAATTCCACACCATTCAGAAAACTTGAATAGGATCACAGCCGTCTCGGTCAAAGGTATTGGTGGTACTGGGGCCTAGGCTATGTTTCGGCTAGTCCTTGTAACATTGGAAATGTAGGAAAGTAATATCAAGTGCAGTCTTCCTAGTATGTGCTCTTCTTGTCAGAGATGAAATCCCCTCAAGCAGCATAGTAGGTTGTCAGACAACTGTAATCCAATTCAATCCTTCTTTTTCAATAGATGAAATCTCAAAACTTTCAGTCAAAATCACCATCACCACTATCAACTGCAACTGCCACCACTTTCACCATTGCTTTCACTTACATAGCTCTGTTGGTTTCGAGAATATAGCAAGGAGAAGTAGTCTGGATGGATTGCGTATGAGAATCCATACGTGCCTCTTGTTAAAACCCCGACGCGGCTATACAAGGGGAAGTGAGATGTCCAACAGTAGACTCCGTAGGTAGGTTGTCACTGTGGGTGGATTCAAGTTCCTAGTCGTTTATACGCTTAGTTGTCCAAATACTCCAGGTTTTAAATGGTCCAGGCTGGGTAAACCACGAGGAGGAAAGTTATCCTCGTATACTTCCTCCCTCTTTTGCGGATAAACATTTCCAGCTAGCAGTTTCCTCAGGAATATGGATGGTTTCAGAGAATGTTATTCACTTGAATTCATGTTGGCTTTAGTTTGAGTTGTTTGTTACAAGGATTTTCATTCACTAGCGGTACTGACTTCACACAGGGTGCCCTATAGGAATATGAATTCAGAATAGGTTTCTTTAGATCTTTCCTGTAGTCCATAGCACAAGGAGCTTCATACACTCGAGCAGCAAATACTGTTCAGTATTGATTGCTGAATCTAGGGAAGTAGGGACGGTAATGGGAAATAATATACAACGAGCTATGCACAATAGTCTTGAGCCTAATATATAAGAGCCGTTAGGATTTATCTTATAGTTGGAGTAGATTTATAGGATAGCCAGCATATACGAAGACGATTTATTTGGGTCAATACCAAATGCCAATAGGATTGTGAATTGGGAACGATCTATATATTATTCTAGCAGGCTAAGTGTTTATTATTGTGCGGTAGTTTCAAGTACTTCCAATCTTATATCTGATGGATCGTTTGGAGTGGCTTGCGGAGGCATGAGAAATAACTTGCAGAGGTTAGTAGATTTAAAATATCAACATTTATTTATACCAGCTTGTTAAGCTTGTCGAAAACGTGTCAGTTGCAGGTGACTAGTATTGCTACAGCTATTGAAAGCATAAACCAAAGTCCACTTTTACAGTTGTACATACAATAGTACTTAAGTTTCCGAAGTCGTTAATCCAAGCTAGCCAGAACCTAATCTCCGAGTCTAACTCCATGACCCAGTTGAAATTCGGTTAGAAAAGTCCTAAGTAAGACTGACACTAGCAGTGGTCTTATTTTTACTCGGTTGAATAGTACCAGGACTCTGACAGTTTAGTTCCTTTTTGAATCTAGACATCTCTCCCATCTTTCAAGAGAGAAAGTCTTTTAGGAAAGAGAGAAAGGAAATGCCAGACTTCACCTTCAAATGACCTGTCGCAAATGTCCAAACAACCCATCCAAGCTCCATATCCCATATGTTCTCTAGTATGATAAGCTTTGGTAAGGTAATAAGAATTCAATACGATTCCGTTACCGTAGATAAGCTCTAGAAGATAGAACTGGTCCACAAAACGAAACAACCACCCACCCCAAACAACCCAACCAAAACTGATTTAGCAAACTAATATCAATACACGAAGTATATATAGTCGAGAAATTCAATCCAATCCCTTTGTATTCAGTCCACCGTCACAATAAGTCTCACAACTCTTTGAGAAGAACTGCGTGCTATTTAGGCCTAGCCAACCATATTATTCCATCCACTATCAAATCAACTTGATACTATGAAACGAAAAGCAGACGGCAGGAGGGAGATATTTTATGAGGAGAGAAAGTTCCCTAATATAATACCCCTGTACTCTACTGTCCCACACAACCAATTGTATCTAACGAAACGTAACAGAGTGAAAGAGCCTGTGTGGGACCCACCTTTCCAAAAAAGTTCATCGGACTTGGATCCATCATGAATATGTGTATACACATATATACTCACACAATGTTAGGTGCACAGGAGTCTCATCCCCATGCTTTTCATAAACTTGGCCATTTAGCTTTCTCCGAATACCTGCAGGACTTATATTTTAGTTAGTTTAGTTAAATGGAAATAGTTACCTTGGGTAATAGCCTCAAACTTTTATAGCGTGACCCATGTGCTTGACTACATCCTCTGACCAACTCGTCCCTCCAGCCTCAAGCTCAAATACTGGGCTTCCCCAAGCCAATGTAATAAGTGTGTGGGCAAATAAATGAGAAAAACGAACCAACACACTGAACCAGGACCAAGACCAGAAGATCAACACCAACTCCAACACCTACACCAGGCGACTAACCTCTTGGCGAATTTTGAGCGAAAGAATCATCACAGAGAGAGAGATAGAGAGGGAGAGAGAACGAGAGAAAGCACCGACGTAGGTTCAATCTTGCTAAACTGCGCATCGAAAAATCCGGGCATTTGTATGTATGAAATGCTATCTTACCCGCCTGTCTGTACACACCATATACAACCATAATTATTAGGTCTATCATCACAGTGGAGAATCCAAAGAGCAAAAAGTCTCAACCTGGTTTTTCAACGTTTTCCATGAGAGAAAATCCAACCGAAACCATCAGAAATACCAACGACAAAAAGAACCAAGTACCAACCTTCATATAGCTAACCAATTCAGAAAGGATTGTGTGTGTAGGTGGAGGGGGCTTCTACTTGTCACGGAGTTCTAATTCCAGAGCCCTCTTGAATACGAGGACGTAGGGACGGATTTGAAACCTTGCTGTATTTATTCCGAGCTTTGTCTCCTTGTTAGGAAACCATGGAGGATGTTGGGTGGACTGAGCTACTTTATAGTTTATTACACGGCCCCATCATACGGAGGCGGGTGATTAGATAGCAAGGCATTTGCTTTCTGTCTCTGTTCCAGGAAGAGAGGATATCCTTTGGAAATGATTCTACCTCTTCTCCGGGGTTCATTCCTAAGAGGGCTATACATTCTGAATTCCAAGTGTATTATAGTGTCTGAAGGCTACAGGGGTTGTTATTAGGGTATTAGATGATCTGAATTCTTGGTGGAGACCCTTGTAAAGACTCAACCAATACTATAGAAGGGAGCTTGGAGATCTCACTCTCTTGGAGTAAAGGTTTTCTATATAGGACATAAGGAGTATAATGTTTTCAAGTTACATTTAGTCTCTCGTTTCCTTGTTTTGTTATTGTTGTTCCTGTGTTTTTATTTGTCCTTTCATTTGGCAAAACACCAACTGCCGTTTTAAGTCCAATTACGAATCGCTAAAAGTTTCAAGGGATGGGGAAACTTTTGCTACAGCTGGATAATATTATGTACTCCGGGAGGGGCTAAATAGGTAAGTTCCTAAGTACAAATAGGATGAGTACTAGTTAATCTTGGTCCTTGTCATGTCCCATCCAGCTCTGCGGTTTATGGCTTGGAGATTCCATGGTACTTGGGGGTAAAAGGATTAGTCCTTTATCCATTTCATTAATAAAGTTCCCATGTTTGAGGTCCAAGTTATTCCATTACGCCACGACCCCTTCTGTTTGTACTGATCCCAGGTCTAAGTATATGTGTGCATGCCATGGGCTTGGAATTTCAAAATTCTCGTGCGGCTCATTGTGAGGATCTGGTACTAGTGGTGATGGGGATGAAAGACTAGAGTTGAAATGAGATCTATCCTCTCTGGAATCCTTCAAGATTCGTATGAAATAGATAAGTTTTAGCCTATAGTTGTAGATTGTTGTTGCTATTTCTCGCATACTATGATGATATTGATGATTACGAGCCCCCAAGGGAGCTTGTCTCAGCCTGTGAAGTAATCCTCCTCGATGAAATATAAACTAAGTAGGATATTCCCCTTCTCCACGAAGGATTGGATATTCTCTATGAATAAATCTCCCGTTTTTCAAACTTTTTCCCCAGTTGTGGTGGCAGACTATGTATTATTATTATTCTATGTACTGTGTATGTGCTTTTATTCTCGTTTATACAACCTTCGTTCATGGTACCTAAGGCACGTTGGATCGCTTACGCTTCATCGTTCATCGTTATCGTTATACGGCCTCATGTCAAAAATCTCGTTATTGATACCTAGAACGTGTTTAGACTATCTGAGACTTCTGAGAAGGGCAAAGAAAAAGTGTATAAAGAGCCTCTTGGAATTTACATTCAACCCAAAGAATATATTTACAGTTTCTCAATAAATTTTAAGATCTTGATTCAACATTTTAGATTGCAAAACCACGGAGCAAATAAATTTTATACATGCATTTCATACTCGATCTAAATTTTAAACTAGCTCCACATACATAATTCTGTTTCAGCTAATATAGAAAAGCAAAAATTGGTCTTTAGTAGGCTTTTGAATATGATAATAATAATATATGTAAATGTGCATACGTTTTTTTTAACAAGGAAACGGTATTTTTTTTTTACAGAAAGAAGGCATTACAGTCCCATAGCAAAGTAATTGACATTGACAGATGGGTTTGGTGCATAGCAACCTTAAGTTTGTGAAAGCATCATCGATTCTAATTTCGGTCACCGAAGTATAGAACTATAGGTACTTAGGTCTATAGTCCTTTCATTCCCCGTGCTATTATAGTTTGTACGGAGATTTCCACATGAGAAAACTGATAGAAATTTCGATGTTGATATTAAAGGTAAGTCTTGGTTTCGAGGTCATAGACATGACTTGAAGCTTACGCTCTCCACGTATTTCATAGGAAGCTCATCCATAAAGAAGCCACCTTTTACGGAGGCTGCACTTCATTTGACAGCTTTGTGATGGGATGGAAAAGAGGAAAGAGTCCTTACATACTTTTTGATGCCAAAAAATGGGGACCGCAGGAACTTGCAGATTCGTGCAAAAATTTGCCCATTCACTTTCACACCCACCACCACCACTAGCAGCCATCCGACATCCGACACTCTTCGAATTCTTCCCATCTGTATTATTAGTATGGATCGTACGTGCTGTAAGAGTCGTGTTGGGATGAGTATCTATTCTATACGGGGAATAAAATTGCAATAAAGGGAATATCGAGATATTATCCGTCCAGATTTAGATCACATCCACAACTCTGTAAAAAAATATATATATGACCAAGAAAAAGCTTCAATGTATATTGAGACTGCTAATACTGTAGGTACTTTTAACATTAAGGATTCAACTCAGATATAGCCTTTTCGGGGAGACAAAATTGCCCTTTGTAAAAAAAATAAGGGCATCACCGCGATTATGTTTCCGACTCGGATCCTCCATTTCCAATTCCAATATGCATTAAGTAGGATGCAGTGTAGATAAATGAAACCACTACCTTTACCACAAGGGTAACTTATTATTATTCAGTTATCAAGGGGTTCAGTCTACCAGAAAATGATCAGGTCACATTTTACACCTCCCTTCTAGGGGGTATCGTTAAATCATAATAATGGGATATCAAGTGATTTTGACTGAAAAGGGCATTACAGTAGCTATTATTGGTTATCTATGGAGAGGACCCCATTGAAATTAAGGTAGGTGTGAGCATTACATCATCCCACGTGGAAGCAGTTGGTTCATCACCCTCGTAATTATAATTATCTCATCCTTGTAGTATAAATTGTCTAGGAACAGAGCTGTGAGGTTGTGGAGAGTTATGAATCCTTAGAGTGGATATGCTTTCTGGATAATTCAATATGAAAATAATGATTATGCAGTGAAATCTCTATAGAACATTCGGATCAATTGTACCATATTGTATTGTACAGTATGAGGAGGGAACGAGTCTTTGATAATCGTTGAAGCAAACACACCGTGTTCCACATTCAACATTTAGATCCATCCATCCATTAATTTTTCAAATCAAAACTCTATCAAGAACATTCCATTGTAATGTAGTATGAATTCATCTCTTCAATATGAGCTGTGCAAATATTTAGGAGAGTCAGGTCTGTTAATCTGAAGATGAGAGTTGACAGGGTGAGATGAAACATCAAAGGCTGAGTAATGACTTTTAGTATGTAGTTTCGACTTGGAATTAATCTAAGGATAGAGACAATATGTGAGTCCTCCTTGGGACTCCTGCACACAATTCCGTATAATAAATAATTAATGGCGAAGGGCTATAATAAATGAAGGAAATGAACCATTCATTCAGATAGGGTGACAGGGCCGGGGACTCGGGACGGTTTTTCTGGTCCTTGATTATACAAATTTATAGACGAACGACCTCCAATTCAAGTCACTATGATTTAAGGGGATGATGAAATGGGTAGTCTGTGTGCAAATTTTCAGCCGGATTGAAAAGGATACCGAGGGCCCATTTGTATTCGGGAAGGAACTGTAAATGAATCCAAGTCTTGAAACCCTTTTCTAGTTGCTCCAATCCACTTGTCGATAAGTATAGACATGAGTATTTTATTCCTTGTATCACATGATTAGATTGACTGAAGCAGCTGGAAGTGAGTGTATTCCCCTACATTTACTCTAATAGCTTTTAGCCCTTGTTGAGGATTACATGATCTCTACGGTCTGACTGTCTGTCTGCCTGTTCTACAGACTAGAATATACGTACAAAATTTGAAGACATGTGATCTTTAATTTCATTTGAGAATTTAGTTTCTGGCTTAGCCCAAACAGAATTTGATTAGAGACCCTACTGGGAAACATGAGTTGATGCTCATCGAGTTTTAGATTAAGTTGATGAAGTTACTATAACTTTGTTCCAGGATGAATTAAGAGTCAATTTCAGTAACTAGTAACATTAATGATCACAAAAAGGCTGCACAAGGCATCTTTTTTGGAACGAATTAGACTTTCGAAGCTGCCTGCACGGGATAATGATGCATGGTGACAGTTATTTTTCTTTCAAGGCTGACACCGGTTACTTACTAA
The DNA here is from genome assembly GCA_034694785.1 of Agrenia bidenticulata. NCBI lineage: Eukaryota > Metazoa > Arthropoda > Collembola > Entomobryomorpha > Isotomidae > Agrenia > Agrenia bidenticulata. Next base: position 1,677 of record JAQFYM010003948.1, on the reverse strand, counting down.
TTACTTAAAGCCATCACTTACAACTAACTACTTCTTCCCAAGGTCTGTTTCTTAACTCAAAATCTTATTCAATAAAAAAACAGACCATTTTGATTTGATTCTTTATTTTATAAAAAGAAGAAAAATGTCGATACCTTCCCCAGCAACCGTACTCTAACCCAAAATCCCTTCACACCGTCAACTAAACTGCATAAAAATGCATACGAAAAGTCGGCAGTGGAAACTACCTAATCTATCTAAGTCAATCATCCTGGAAATCCTGCTGCCACAGTTATATCTTATAATCTACGAGTGCTCCAAGAGTTGACAGGGTGTGAAATTGAACTCCTCTGTATATGATCTCAGATATCTAGAATCCCGAATCTAAAATCTCTCAACTCTTGAGCCCAGTCCCAAGCCAATCCCAACCTAGTCTAGATTGAACCTACCACCTTCAATAGGTAGTACGGAATTGATTTTTTATGTTCCTCGAGTGTTTAGGGTAAAGAGCTGCAATGCGGAATTAATTTAGGCTTTTGTACAGATGAGGTCGATAGATCGAGACTATCGGCAGATGAAAGAGTTATGGAAGATTAGACTACACATATTATAAGTGGAAGTAGGTGACTCAGCACTTCCTCGTCAATACGTCCTCAGTCACCGACTCACCGAGTACATCTTCTACCTCCTTTGCTTCTTACATCATATCCGTCAAACTTTTTTTGTCAAGAGGATAAATCCCTCAGCTTTTCAAAGAGGTATGGAGAAAAGTTATTAAGCAAAAGAAATTCTACATCCTCTCGTTCTGTGTACGTACGTGGTTGTACAATGTCCGGGAAAGGAGAGTCACACAGAGGTCAGAAAAGGACAGGAGCTTATGTTAGTATAGATATATATTTTTGAACTTATAAACCCATAACTCATTTTTAAGGATAAAAGATGTAGTCGAGGATGAGGCACTTAGTTTGAGCTCACGTCTCTTTAAGTTCCAATTCGAAGAGTGTGGGCTTAGGGTCCTGCCGCTGTTTCTTGTATCAATAAATAATTTAATAGACTACAATCATCGATTTATGGAGTGCTGGAGCTTTTGTAGGTCGTAGGTTTTAGGTCAGATGTGGCGCCCAAAAGTCTTATGATTTTTACTATAGGTATCAAGAGTGTTTCTTTCCTTTTTAAATTCGAAAGTAAAAATTGTGATGAAGGATCTGCAAGAAGAGTGCTGATGATGATGATGAAAGAAGATGATTGATTGGTTTAACATGTGGGATCCTCTTCTTTTTTTATACTTTGGGTATCACTCATTAATGTCATGTCTGATAGGATCGAGTTCAAAAGCCTATCATAATCCGCTGAGTCTTTGATAATCTTTTGAGTAACAAGAGCCCATATTGATTTTTAGACTCTGTAGGTCCAATCCGATGTAAAATTTTATCAGTGTCAGTGTCACTTTCAGTGCCTAGGGGCCCATGAACTTTATATACTATGGGGGTACAAAAGGAAAGCAGAAAGCATATTCTGAAAAGATATGGAATTTAGTTATTCATGCATGTTCCAGCCAAACCAAGTTGGGAATATATTATATTTGTATGATTTAACAAAAGGATGATACTTCTTTATACAGTACTAGGGGCTGACAGGCCCGTCGAGCGGGCCACACATTAATAAAATTTAAATCATTTGGCAAGCGCGTTAGAACCA